>VXAK01011153.1:0-10132 GCA_013399435.1 Arenaria interpres
CGCTGGCGCTGGCGGGGTCCCCGGGCGGGGGGCAGCACTACGACTACTACGGCTGGCAGCCCGAGAGCCAGCCCCACGGGCGCTTCTACGGGCGGGAGCCGCAGTGCCTCGACATCCCCCCCGACATGCAGCTCTGTCGCGACGTGGGCTACAAGCGCATGAGGCTGCCCAACCTGCTGGAGCACGAGACCCTGGCCGAGGCCAAGCAGCAGGCCAGCAGCTGGGTGCCCCTGCTCGCCAAGCAGTGCCACACCGACACCCAACTCTTCCTCTGCTCCCTCTTCGCCCCCGTCTGCCTCGACCGGCCCGTCTATCCCTGCCGCTCCCTCTGCGAGGTGGTGCGTGACTCCTGCGCCCCCGTCATGGAGTCCTACGGCTTCCCCTGGCCCGAGATGCTGCACTGTGGCAAGTTCCCCTCCGACCACGAGCTCTGCATCGCCGTCCAGTTCGGGAACAGCAAGGTCACCCCACCGCCAGGTAAGCAGGAAGGGCACTGCAAGGGGATGGGGACGCGCGTGTGGCACCTGCCGGCAGTATGTCCCCATGCAGCCAGGGACCCGCACACAGGGTCCTGCTGCAGAGCCCCTGCACCCCTGGAAGCAGGACCTAGGGTGCTGGTGCTGGCCAAGGACCCTCTGTCTGCAGCAGGACACGGGTGGGCATAGTACCAGCAGCATCAGTTGCTTTGGCTGCGCACCCCTCGCTGTCTGGGGAGCCAGGCATCCGGCTGCCTGCGCAGAGCCGCCCCGGGACAGGGGAGAGCGGAGCGGCCACGGGAGCAGCACCGGGGGTGGACGTGGGATGAGTTGGGAGTTGCTGAGGGACCCATGGCAGAGCTGTGTCCCTCTCCTCCCGCTGGCTCCCCATCCCAGCAGCAAAGGGCATCCTGCACCTGTGGGTATCAACCCCACGCTGCTGTCAGGGGGCGGCCGTCCCCTCGGGCAGGAGAAGGGACATCACCCAAAGGCAGCCTGGAGTCAGGATCAGGGCTGTGACACCCGCCAGACTGGGGCCACCCTCACTGCTGCTGCTGCTGTGCCCCAAAGCATTGGCAGCTGGACAGGGGGTGTCCCCATATGCCGTTCCTCCCGGGGGGTGCTGGGATGCCAGCAGGTAGGTGATCTGTGTCCCCAGCATCACCCTGACACAGCCACCCGGGGAGCAGGGGGGGTGGTGTTGGGACTCTCCCAGCATATCCCCGCAGAGCTGGCCTGGGTGAGAGGCGGCAGAAGCAGAGCTGTGACAGTGGCTGGTCTCTCACCACAGTGTCCAAGATCTGCACCCAGTGCGAGATGGAGCACAAGGCAGACGGCATGATGGAGCAGATGTGCTCCAGTGACTTCGGTGAGTGCTGGGGTCCCCTTCCCGCTCCCCCCTGGGCAAGGGACAGCCCCCCACAGTTCTGACAGCCCAGGCAAGGGTCGGCTGAAGGGCACGGCTTTGCAGGGACAACCTCAGGGGAGACCCTGCAAGCCATGTGTGGATGGGATGGGTGCACCAAAGGAGAAGACGTGGGTGGGGGGACAGGCAGAATAGGACGTTTAGGAAGGTCAGTGGGGGCCTCCACTGAACCCCTCACCAACAGCCCCTTCCCCTCCCCACACAGTAAATTCCCCACAAACCCTGCTTCTGGGTCCCACCCCAGGGACAGGCTGCACCCTGTCCCATACAGGTGTCTAGCCCAGACCCCCCCCAGCAGCACCCCAGGGCAGCGTTACCCCCTCCCCAACTGTGCCCCATGGCTGCCCCACACAGTGGTGAAGATGCGCATCAAGGAGATGACAGAGGAGAACGGGGAGCGGCGGCTGGTGGCCGCCCAGAAGAAGAAGGTGCTGAAGCTGGGCCCGCTCAAGCGCAAGGACACCAAGAAGATGGTGCTGCACATGAGGAATGCGGGCGCCTGCCCCTGCCCCCAGCTCGACAGCCTCAGCGGCAGCTTCCTGGTGATGGGCCGCAAGGTGGGTGGCCGCCTGCTCCTCCTCGCCATCTACCCCTGGCAGAAGCACAACAAGGAGATGAAGTTCGCCGTCAAGTTCATGTTCTCCTACCCCTGCCCCCTCTACCACCCCCTGCTCTATGGGGCCGGGCAGCACTAGGGCTCTGCCCGCCCTGCCCCGGGACTCCTGCACTGGCCTGACGCTGCACCCCGGCACCCTGGCTGCACCCCTGGTTGTACCCCAGGACCCCAGCTCTGCTGCCCTCAGCCTCTTGACTGTGCCCCAGGACCCTGCTCTGCACTCCCAGGATTCCCAGCTCCATTCATGGGAGCCTGGATCCACAGCCAGGACCCCTGCCCTGTCCCAAGAGCTCTGCTCTTCACCCCTGGGACCTCTGCTCTCCTCCAGGAATCCCTCCCCCCACCCAGAAGCTAAGGCTGAACCCAGGACCCTTGCTCTGTTTGCTTGTGAGCATCCCCTTGCCTACCCCCAAGCCCTCTGCCTGGCACCCCAGGAACATTTGCATGCACTTAGAATCCCTGCTTGACCCTCTTGGGACCCTTTGGTTGCACCCGAGACCCCTGCCCTGCACCCCTGTGTCCCCTGCCCCAGACCCCTCCATTCCCTGCTCCAGCCCAAAGCATCCCACACCCTCACCCCAGCCCTGGATCATCCCTCCATTCGCAGGGATACACCCCAGCCAAAGCAGGTCTCTCCTGCCCCCTCAAGACCAGAGCGGCACAGCCCCTATCTGGGTTCCCCCACCCTTCCCATCCCACATGGCTTGGTGGGGGGTGTCCACTTCCCAGCCTCTCCAGACCAGCCCTGCTGCATCCCTCACATCCCGTGCCAAGGCACAGCCCAGGCACCCTTTGCCCATCCACACCGCAGTAAAATACGTCACCTCAGAGAAGCCTGTGTCCAGATCCCTGTGGTTCATGGGCAACCTCCCCTTGGGGTCCAGGAAGGGGTCCCAGGAAGGATGGGAGGGGGCACCCAGTCCTGCCCGCTGAGTGGGGTGACCCAAGGGAGTGGGGTCACCCTGCGCTCCGGCTCCAGCCCTGCTCCAGGCTCCATGCCCAGAGCCCAAAGCTGGACCCTGGCCAAGATGAGGGATGAGGTCCCCAGTGGTCCCAGGCATCGCTGGAGACACAGGCATCCCTGCCACTTCGGGGAGCCTGGTGAGATCAGGAGGATGGGGGGGGACACGGGAGCCCCACAGCTGGGTCTGGGGGTGTTTGCCAGACAGGTTCCTCCCTCCATCATCCCCGGGGGATGGATCTGCAGGCTGGGAGTCAGAAGCACATGTGGGGAGCCTGAGCATAGTGGGGGGCCAAACCCTGGGCCGGGATCCCTGCCTCCATCCCTGGGCACCCCACCTCTGCACCGCCTGAAAGCCCCGTCTGCGGCTCCCAGCCAACCCTGCCCGGCTGCCAGACCTCCCACTCCACAGCCTCCAACCTCCCCCCAAAAGGTTCCCCGGGGACACCCACCTGCACCAGCCAGGACTCCCCCCACAAGCAGCACCGGTACCAGGGGCAGCCCTCAGGCTGGACCCTCTGATGGCAGCAGGGTGCTGCCCCTCAGCAGAGGCTGCTTCTGCCCCAGCAGCAGGCGAGAGGGGCAGCCCACCCACCCCACGCTCCAGCCCTGTTTACCCAGCACATTCTTGCGCCCGCCCATCCCGATGGGTGAGGGAAGCACGAAGGCGGCCACGGGGATATTTACCCAACGCCTGGCTCTCCCGACGCTGCGGCTTCTCACCGGAGCTGGCCCCGCCGCAGGGGAGCCTCCCGGGACAAGGTGGGAATTGAGGCTGCAGGACGCCTCGCATCCCACCCGCCTCCCCGGTGATGAGGCCACCAGGCACCTGCCCCACACCAGGGTGATCCCCGCTCCCTCTGCCCCCCCTTGGGCATGGCCTCGACCCCACTGGCTGCTCCCCACCTCCCAGAGGGACACCCCATTCCAGCCAGGGGAATTCCAGCCAGGGGAATGTGCCCCTGCCCCACAGGCAGCCAGGGACAGGGGGCAGCCAGTCCCTGCCACGGCCTCTCACTGGAGACAGGCACCACCCCCACCCTGGACAATGTGGAGAAAAAAAAAAAAACTAGGGGAAAAATATCAAATATTGTTAGAAGGAATGTTGAGAGCGAGGCTGCTGAGCGCACTGCCACAGGAACAAACATCATCAATTATGTCATTTTACTGCAAAACTTCAAGTCCGCAAATAAAACCCCATCTCCCAGAGCCCAGGTTTATCTGTAGCCCTCTGTGTTTTGCGTCATTAGCATCTTTCCAGGGAGCGCTTGGACACACACGGCCATCACACTCACTGCTCCCTGGTTTCTCTGGAAAAACAAGTAACTCCTCTTCTGCCTCCCGCCGCCGTCCGTCTGAGCTCCACAGCTCAGCCCCCTCCCCAGCCCCTCGCAGACCAGCGGTCACCCCACTGCAGAGAAACCCTCACCCACAACCACCACCCCACAGCCCTCGGGGTGCTTCGCAGCCCCCTCCCCAGCGTTACAGCTGCTCCGCTGCCCACAGTAGCCACGGAGCCCTCTGCCAGCCCCTCCACACACACCCTGGCCTCGGAGCAGCAACGCAGACACCCCCGTCATCACCATCCAGTCCAGCTTTTCCCCCCAAATTTCCATAGGGCCCAGCTTGAGAAAGGGGTTTTTTGCGCCCACGGCTGAGAGGAGGGCTCAGGCTGCCCCACGTGAGCTCCCACGCTGGTGGGGTGTGCAATCAGCACAAGACCTGGGGCCCCCAGTGCTCTCCCAGGCTGGTGGGTGCCGTGGCCCAGTGGGCACTGGGCAATGACAGCCCGAGAGCACTGGCCCCCCCGGCGAGGGGAGCTGCAGCTGGATGGCAGGGACCCAGGCCACGGCCGTGCCCAGCTGCACAGCAGCCAGGGTCACATTCCTGGGATAGCTGGGAGCTTTGCTGTTCACACAGGGAAAGGTCACCCTTGTGCGCGCAGGCAGCTGCCGGGACCACCGCCCGGGCAGGGCAGGGGAAGGAGCAGCCCCGGGAGGCAGAGGGGGAGCCCGGGAGCTCCTGCCAGAGCTGAGCTTCTCCCTGGCTCCAGCCCAGCAGCATCCAGCCCTGGCACAGCCGCAGGCAGCCCTCAGCAGGAGGCAAACAAGGCCACAGGATGACTCCCCAGTAAGCGGTGGGAGCTGGTGGCAGACTCACCCTTTCCTCCGTGGCCACCTGCAGGACAGCAGGGCCAAGGCCACAGAGGCGCAGCGGTGACCTGGGCCAGCCTTCCCCGGGCAAGACAAGAGCCAGCTGAGGGCGAGAGATTTATTGGTCATTCTCTATATACACTTATATATTAATCTGTATTAGAAAGCAGCAGTCACTAAGTGCACAGAGCAGCACCAGTTTGTGCCTCCTCACGCTGCAGCTGGAGATCTGGCCGCAGAGCCCGGCCCAGACTTACCCTCCTGCCTCCTCTCCCCCACTGCCAAATACAGAGGGGAAAAGACTCAACCTGCAGGCAGTGAGGCCCAGGAGCACAGGAGCGACCAGCAGGGTCTCAGCCGAGCCAGGACCAAAGACCACATCTCCCGGGAATGCAAGTAAAGCTCTGACTTGATCCCAAAAATACAGTCACCTAGCGCAGCGCTGGGAAACGTAGGGACAGAGCTCCGAGGCTGTTCTGCCCCACCCAGGAGGTGGAGGTAGGACCACAAGTAGAAAGGATGGCTCCTCCATCACTGAGTCAGACCACAGGACCTGGGGAAGTATGTGGCAGGGCGCAGTGAGTGCCAGGGAGCAGCTGCAGGGATGGGGGCACAGCTGTGGGTCACGCTCCACCGCAGGGACCCATCTGGTGCGGCAGATGCTGCAGGGCAAGGGCTGGTCTGCCCCAGCCGAGCGCTGGCAGGAGGAGCGGTGAGCACAAGTGTCCTCTGGCAGGGTGACACCACGCTGGGAAACAAGCGGCCCAGGCTGCCATCGAGCAAGGGCAGGGCACCCACTGTCCTGGCGTCAGGCGGTGCAGGACCCAGGAGCTGGCTGGGCCTCTCTCCGTCATTTGGTGAGCACCTGGTTGCACAGAGCACACACGAACACCGTCTCCCTCTGAGCCTCCGGGGCTGGAAAGGAAAGCAGGTGTCAGAGGTGCTCCCCTTCCCCACCACAATGTTCACCCACGGGATACGGAGCCCAGCCACGGAGCTGCTCCGAGAGCTGCAAACCCCTCACTGCTCTGATCCGAGCCAGGCAGCGTGGGGCAGGTCCTGCCAACCCTCTCCACCAGCACTGGGGCAAATCCCCGCAGCAGACAGTGCAGGTGGGAGCGAGAGCCCCCTCCTCCTCCACCTTCGCACTCACCCGTGGCTCCCATCACAGCCTTGGGGACCTTGAAGGAGCAACATCTGGAGCAGAAGCTGTTCCCACAATTACTGCAGCTCCGCTGTGGGGAGAGAGAAAGAGGGAGGTGAGACACCGGGCACTACTCTGGGCACACTCCGGACCTTCCCAGCAAACTTCAGCGCCAGAACACTCCACAGTGTTCCCTGCTGACGGAGCCCTAAGCCCCCACAGCAGTAGCAGATGGGCCACCTGCCAACAGCACCTGGACACATCACCCAGGCCCAGCACTGAATCTGCCAGCAAATAGATTCTAATATCACGGGCAGCCTGTGCCCAGCCTAGGAAAGCGCCAGGAGCTCAAGCTCCAGAAGGTTTAAGGACACTATCACTTCCTATGCTGTAACTCTGGAGGGAAGTAAGCTCCACAGATATCAGGCTAACCCAGAAGGAAGAGGAGGAGGCCACAAGTCTGGAGAACAAGAGGCAGCAGGAAGAGAGTCTGGAAGGAGCAAGACAGACACCCTTTGCAGAACCACCCAGGGGACAGAGTGCCAAGCATCGCACACGGGGCCTCAGACAGGACAACAGGGGTGGCCTTTGTTCCCCTAGTTCCCACAAGCAGACCCACGCTCTGCTTCACCAGAAAGCTCTCAGGTCATGAGAAATGGGCTAAACCAGGACACAGAGCAGGTGCCCTGTACACCAACACACAGGGGTCTGGCCTCAGGCAGCTTCTGAAAGAGCAAAAGGGCACAAAGGCTCCACAGCACGAGGGATCCCTGGCACCATTAGGCAGGGAACAACACCCAGCACTTAGCTGAAGTCATCTGCTGCTGGGCTGTGACCGAGACCAGCCACTTGAGCTGCCGGAGAATGCCAGAGAGAGCCAGACACGCACAACACCTCTGCCCCAGGTGCAAGCAGCGAGCTTGGGCAGAAGCTGAAGACTCACCCTCTTCTTGAGCACAGAGAAGGTGGCTGCGCAGCCCGTGCAGCTCCCTGGAAGACAGAGAGCAGGAGTCAGACAGGGCTCTGCTGCCTGGGACTGCGAGAGGCACAGGAGCACCCATGCCCCTTGCAAAGGCTCAGCCTGGAGACCACGCTGCTGCACCCTCCCATCCCTGCCCTTCCCAGGAAAGTTGGAAACATCCTTCCCATGGAAGAGAGAGGTCATTGGAGGTGTCAGCACAGCCCTAACAGACACCACACCACTCTGTCCGCTCCCAGTTCAGTGGTCCCCACTGGGAGCAGCACAAACCCAGCTCTGCTGGGCTCCCCCAAGCAGCACCCACTCCTGGCCTTACCAAAATTGTTGCTGGGGTAGCGCTTGCGCAGGCGCTCCGTCAGGCGTGACACCTTGCTGCGGATGACCTCATTTTTGCTCATAAAACCATTGTCCGGGAGGCTGAGGTCAAAATCTGCTGAACACTGAGAGCTTTCGTCATCTTCCTGCAGAGAACAGAGCCAGCTGAACGCAGAGGGGTGGCTGGGAGCATGGTCAGGGGCTGCAGGGCAGCTCGCCCCAGAGATGGGCACCCAACAAGCAGGATGCTCCACCTGGCATCACCACAAGCCACCAGCAAACTAAGCAAAGGCTGCCAGCTCCAGCTGGGAGGAGATGCCCCTCATGCACACTTTGCCATGGTAGTACTCACCATGACTAGCAGCTGGTTCTCCTTCTCCAGCAGCATGGGACAGAGAGGAGAGGCAGTACAGATGAAGTCAGAGGCAACCAGCCCCACACTCGCCCTCCCCGAGTGCCCAGCTTGCCCGTCAAGACCCTCGCCCCTTCCCACCACAGCTGCCCTGTGGGCACAGCCCACCCCCACCAGCCTCAAACCTCAATAGCATCTTTGAACTCCTCGTCAGGCTCTGCCTCCTCCGCCTCCTCCACACTGCCAGGGGTAAGGTCCTGCAAGAGATGCACAGAGCTAGTCCTGCTGTACCCCCACCCTTGTCCAAGGTGGGGGCCACACTTCTGTGGCAGGTTCCATGACAAAGGACCAGCCCTCCGGCAGCTTCTTGAGAAGACAGGAGTCGCAGAAGGGGAGGGAAACCCTCACCTCCCCAGCCTGAGCCCATACACATCGCAAAAGGACTGAGCCAAGCCTGCAGTGCAGCAGGACAGCCCCCCAGTAACTCAGGAGGGGCTCCCAGCAAAGCTGGCAGCTGGAAGGAGATAGAAGGACATAGGCAGATTCAGCTCCCACCTCACAACTGCCAGCCCTGCCCCTATCTCACCTCTGTGCTGGTGGGTGTGGGGGTCCGATCCAGGGGCGCAGCAGCTGGCAGGGGTTCAGCAGGCTCTGGAGTACTCTCAAGGGGTTTGGTGCCCACACACTGCTCAACCGAGGCCTTGAGCTCCTTTATCACTGGTAAGAGGGGAACACAGCTACAGGAGGGTGGCACTTCCCTTCTCCCAGCCCCCGCCACACAGAAGCCACTGCAAGGACCTGTCTCCAGTGCTGGAGGTGGAACATTGGCACACACAGCCTCCACCCGTCAGGTACCCTGAGCCCTCCCCTGCTCACATATCAAAGTTCGGGCAGCAAGGAACTCCCCACCACCTGCCCCAGCTCAAGATAAGGAACAGCAGGGGCCTTAGCCATGGCTCAGCCACACAGGTCTCCTCCAACTCTCTGCCAGCAGGTGCGACAGAACAGAGGGTGTCTCCAGCTCCTCCTCTCCGCTCTGAGAGCACGTTTTCAAGCCTGTGTCATACACTGCCACAGGCAACAAGAGTGCTTCAGGTCCTGCAGAGCAGGGTCAGGGAGCGAGAGGCGTGGTGACACTCATGCCAGGCCCCAGATTGCCACAGGACAGAGGAGAGTGGGAAATATCACCCAGGGCAGGACACACACATCGGGAGAGAGCCTCGCCTCTCACATCTGAGCCCCACCACCCAACCTGGGCTGCTGAACACCATCCCCAGGACATCACTGGGGTGCCAGTCCCACAGCAGAGCCTGACACAGGACACTGGGCTCACCTAAGGGTGCTGGGAGAGGTCCAGGGCAGGATCCCTGGCTTCAGAGGACCTTTCCCCAACCCACCCCACACAAGCCACTTCCAGGGAGGCCTCTTACCTTGGTAGAACTGGGTGTTGCCCAGGAACAGGGTGCTGTTGAGGATGGCCAAGACCCAGCAGAGGGGCAGCAGGTAAAGGATGCAGACAGAGCCCAGCAGTGCCCCATAAAACCTGGGAAGGAGCAGCAGGACATAGCAATCAAGAAAAAGCAACTCACACCACAAGCACAAGCCCCAACCCTTCACCTGGCCTTCCACCTGCTCCCTCTGAGTACCAAACCCAGCTCCACAGGCCAGGCCCCTCTCCCGGCTGAGCCAACCAAGGATCCCTGACCCAGTACTACTCACTGGGAAGAGACTGTGGGGTTCTCCCAGTACAGCACACGGTACACTGCTTCGCAGCTGCAGCACATCCCGCTCAGGAATTCCTCCAGCTGGATAAGGCTGTGAACGAGACCTCACAGTCACAAAAAGGCCCCACAAACACACACCCTGGCTGCCCCACACTCACATGCTTTACAGGGGCCAGGCTGGCACAAACCCAGGCCCCCCAAAGCCACAGAGAAGCCTTTCCAGCTGCAGAGGCCCCAGGAACCCCCCAGCCAGGCAGGCTCTCCAGAGACTCACAAGCTCTTGACCTGCGTGATGGCCTCCTGCCGCGAGAGCTGCACCCTCCGCAAGTCCTCTCGCCGGACGCTGTGGTACCTCCTGCGCACCAGCTCCAGCTCCGAGGGCCGGGCACGGCAGGTCTCCTGCAGGTAGCCCAGCAGGGCTGGCACCAACACCAACAGGGCGAGCACCGAGTACCAGGCAGCTGGAAGGAAGGGGGGGGGGCGGGAG
>VXAK01011155.1:9281-29338 GCA_013399435.1 Arenaria interpres
GGGGGGGGGGCGGAGATAGCTGTTCGTACCGCTTTCAGAAGAGAACAGAGTTCTCTCTCCACTATATGTGCTGATTAATTCAGAATACCACATTCATTACCTGCTGTGTTTCAGCAAATACCCGTGTCTATCAACAGCAAAAGGAAGCCAATGCAGGAGAAACCTGAATTTCAGCAAAGGAAGCTTGGCATAAGCTACCTTGATAGAAATAAATGCATGAGGTTTTTTGTTTGTTTGTTTCTGAATGGTTCCCTCACAGGGAATCGGTTGGGTGATGTTGTTTCCGTTGGCTCCAGCAATGTCAAGGCCATTGATGATGAAAGTTTTGTACTGTTTTTCCTCATCGCTTGGAAAATTGTTTCTCCCCTCCTTCCCCCCCCTCCCCCGGCAACCAAATCCCTGCCAAGCAAGCAGCTGTGAACAGAAAAATTTCTCAGCAAGATGAATCTGAAGTTTTGCATGCTCTGTGGAACAGGATACACAAATACAGCTTTGAGAGGATAACGGTTGAGGGGTACAAGTCCAGACTCTCTGAATAAAATGCATGTCCATGAAATGGATGAGCCTTTTAATGCATCTTATTAAGTTAAAAGATGCAGGAAAGAATTGAAAGATGAATGTAAAGTTTATTTTTCATAGTGACTTTTGGTACCTTAGCCTTAGGTAAGTAATGCCTGAAAGTTTGATCTCCAAGCTTTGCTATTAAAAGCAGTTAGTTAAAAACTAGTGAAAGTGAGTACTGCAGTTCCATTTGAGACACTGGCAGACCGATGGCAGGAACTGGTCTGTAGAATTACAAACTCAATCGAATATGTTTTAATTTAATTTTGGTAAACATTATCCTTATCAAAGCTTCCCATCAAATTCCATGCATTTTGTTTCCACCAGGGATTTTTTTCATGGAGGAATGTGAAATCAATATAAGAATTTTGTGGGGTTTTTTCTCCAGGAAAATAAATGCAGGATGTGAGTGTGCAGAAAATACGGGCGCCTATATTAAAGCCACCTAATATTTTCCACGCTTGCAGTGGAAATTTTCAGTTGCTTGCAAATTTGACAAGCTTTAAGTGAGATTTTCCATTACATGTTTCTGCCTCTATATTATTATTATTATTACATTTGGAGGGGAGATAATGTGCTTAAATGTGTAAATGACATATAAATAACATTTATATGCAATTTATGACCAGAATAGCTGTGCTTGATTCCCATTCCTCTGCTGTAGCTATAGTGCTTGTAATGTTTTGTTACATTTGGTCTGTAATATTTCATCTTCGTGAAGTGCCTTGTCCAAGTGAGACTCGAGTTTATCAAGGCAGTGATTTTTGTGTCCAATTTATGTAAGCTTTTTTAATGTTCATAGTTAATATTTTATTTTGGTTTGCATTCAGGTAAGTCAGGGTGAAATACTGCAAAAGGATATGGAAAAGTCTGTTTGTAATTAAAGGAACACTAATTGGACTTTAGGGACTCTGTGTAAGATACACTAGTCTTTCCCACGGCCACACCCTGAGCATATGATCTTTAACTGAATTCATGGAAACATTCACACTGCTTCCTACAGATTGCAGCTGGCACTGTCTATAAAATCTCTGCTTCACAAAGAGCAGAGGATTTTATGTGATAATGTGCAATGATACATTTCATTCTGCTTCAGTGTTACTATACAGTTATGTGAAACAGATGTAATGCACTGTAAAAAGACAGTAAAATGCAATGCAATTATGCAATAATATCAAAATCCTAGTGATGGTCCTTGCAGTTCTTGTTCAGAGGAGGTGAAATAGTGCCATACTTGACCATCAAATATGCATGTAGCTTACAGGCTGCACGCCAGCTAATTTGTTAGATGACCCACCAACTGCTTTTGCTATTTCAAACTTTTAACATCTTTCCCAGTAACATCATCCCTGCAAGTAGAATTTTTCAATGGCACAGAATCACTTTTCTATTAACAGCATGAAAATATAATAGGTTGTCAACTGAAATATAAGACCAATTAGATCTGGGCCCATCCAGTTCACCCCTCAGTTTTCAACAGTTGCTAATCTCTGGCATTTCAAAGAAAGAACTAAGACTTTGCAAGAGACAATGGATGGACAGTCATCAGTGCTTACTGGGGGGATTGTATGTTGCACAAGGAAAATTTGAGACTCTCTCATTTGTGCTAGTGCCAGTCATTTTGTCTTCTCCATGTGCACTTTCAAATCAGAATGAGGAATGCATAGGGCAAATATCTTATGAGAGGTTAGCAGAGTCATTTGGTAGCAGCTTGATTCCTGTTCAAAGGAACTCGCTTCTCATTTTGGTAAGCTGGTTAATTTTGGCAAGCTGGTAATTAATTTTTAAACTGACAGCAACTCTAGCGGAGTTTCTTCACTCCTGGATGCTTCAGTCTGTCTCAAAGTTATGTTTATGGCAATATTCCTTTGAGTGTGGTAGGATGTGGATGAAGCTGAAGGGAATACCCATTTAGAAGACTTTGAAACACTGATGGATGATATTTTCCTCATTTTGTAAACACTAATGTTAACTCAGATTGATGGAAAATGATGATAATGTAAAATATCATTGGCTGTACCAATATCTTGGTACACGTCTTCACCTGAAAGAGGTGTGGGTAGAGGATGGAAAACCTATCACTCTGCCTACTTTATGGCTACCTTAAGATGGTTTCTGCAGCTAGTCTGTGAGGAGAAAGAGTTTTATATAGAAAGAAAAGCTCTGGTTATAAATGTAAAGACAAAAGCTTTGACATTATTGTGTTCTTAGTCTGTTGTTTGAGTATGTGCATCCATTCTTTTCTGTCACTAGAAGTCTTTCACAAGCCTTTTCTCTTCTTCACTGTACTGAGTAGAGGCCCTTGGGAGTCAAGACCCATGTCTGCGTATCTCAAGAAAATATGCTTCTCCAGGTATGCAGCTAGGAATCGTTATTCAATGCTATAGGCTTTAAAAAAAACAGAGATAAGGTAACTTACTTCTATACTGTTGGGATTAACTTTAACTACTTCTGGTTTTTAACTTTCTTCACAAACTCCTTTATGGCTAGCACACTCTGTGCGAGCCCAATTTAAAACATTTGCTGCTAAAATACCATTTTAGGAATATAACAGATGAAAAAACATAGGAAACATGGGAAATATCTGTAGCTAATTAAAAAGGAAAGGAGACAAGCTTCAGACCACTAGAATTTAAAAGGCTGAGTTTGGCTGCTGCTTGTTCTTGGCTTTTGCTACAGGATGGATTAGTAGTTTTGATAATTTAGCACAGTATAACTTGTAATGTCTAATATTCAAAGGGTGAAATATTCCAGATCTTGGACTTTTGACTTCTGGCATGTGAAATTTTAAATTCAAGAGGAAATGTTCTGAACTATTGTGACTTAGGTTGACCTGGTAAAGGCTTTGAAGTATCTGGTGGTTTGTTTTGTTTTGAATAAGTAAAACAAGCTGAATTTTTCTAAAGCTGCCTTAAATTTACCTGAACTTTTTTGGAGTAGTAAATGCATCAGAAATATCCCATGAGAGGAAACGTTGATATTTGGCATAACTTGCGTCTGAAATTTCATTCTCAGTCAGACCAAAATTATTGCTGGTGAAAAGAAAAAAAAAAAAGGTAAAGTTAAAAGAAAGAAATCCAACACAAAATCAGAAGACCGTAGTGCCTCTGACATTTCCAAGGAGAGTTTAGCTATATTTGGTTCATCAGTTCTGTTCAAGTCATTGACCAGTGGTGAACCCAAAGTTAGGACACCGGTTCTGATGCAGTGGCTGCAGCAGCACTGTGTTTATGCAGGCATAAGCAGTTCCCTTTCCTGGCCACCTGCTCCCTCCCCATCCTGCTCTGAGCTGCTGCTATGCCATGATCCACCTAAAAATATAATTATATATAGATACACGTATATACATATATAATTATATATTATATAATAATGAACAATAATTTCATTAATATTTTAAAGCTTTATTAAAATGTAATTATAATTGAATTAGAGCATATTTGTGTAGATTTGTGTGTAAATATTCACATTTCTAAGTATGAATCTAGAAGAAACTGATGTAAAAGAATCATAGTTTCATAAAATCAAGTTTTATAGAATAGGCTTAACTGCTGAACTGGATCGGGGCCAGTGAGAAAAAGCTTGAGTGGGAAGCTCTGAAAAAAATAAAAGCCCTGATGGATTTTGGTTAACCCATTCTCCCATTCCCATTGCCTTGTTCTGACCTTGAGAAAAGTCTTTGAACTGTAGAAATACTATTCTTGTAAAATTAGCATGTGTCAATGAAGAAGTAAAAAAAAAAAAAACTTTTAAAACTCAGCCAGCTGAGAAAGTGACTTCATGCTGTAAACATTTTCACAAAGAAACCTTTGGATCTCTTTTGGGTCATTGCTTGGTAAACACCATCAAACAGAATCATTTAAATAAAAACACTGAGTGAAAGGGGTACACAGAGCAGCAGTTCACTCTTTGCAGCCTTGAAGAAGCAGTGTCTGGGAAAACTTCAGACATCTGAGCAAGGGTTTTTATACAGGTCTTAGGGTCTATTTGATGAATTCATTAATTCTTACTGCCATTGTTTCAATTCAGAACAGTAATAATTTTGTTTGGGGGTGGAGAGATCTTCTTTGGAGGAATATAGCGTATTTTTCACATATATCATAGAATCATATAATAGCTCAAGTTGGAAGTGACTGATAAGGATCATCAAGTTCAACTCTTTGCTCCTTACATGACTACCTAAAACTAAATCATATGACTAAGAGCATCATCCGTATATAATTGTATCTAGATATCTGCACTCCCTTTTTTCTTTTGCAGGTTACACTCTTGTTATTAATATCAGCAAGTGCGTGCTGAGGAAAGCAAGATGGAAAACATTTTGGTTTTCTCTAAATTGGACATGTGGTTAACGTCCTCTGTTCTCTCCTTTAGAGTCACAGCAAAGAAGTCACTGTCCTTTCTCAGTTAAGGGCTGCCCGTACACCCTTCAGTGTTTCCTGAAGGCCTCTCCTAAAATTTTCAAGACATTAGCTGTTTTTAATATGCATCTGGAATGAAGCAATAGAATTTGGACTGAGGCAGGAAGATTCAGTAGCTCCAGTGGCATACTTGCAATGCTTTACTATACTGTGTAATTGGGTTTGAGGTCACATCAGTAACACATTCCTATGAATTTTGGACCAGGGTTTGGCCCAAGAAGTTCTGCTGCATGTGTCTGTGGATGCCTTGCTTTAGTGTAAATTACAGAATTTTTTTATGTTGAACATATGAGGAATACAGATTAGCAAAGGGTAATGAGGCAGTAAGAGATATCTAATAAGAATGTGGGAGCTCTGCAACTTTTTCATAGTCTAAGTCTATGGAAAAGAGGGAATGTCAGGGGCAATGTAGTTTAAATCCCGTGTTGATTCGAACATTGTTGCCACAGCATAGAAGTTGCTTGGGAGGAAGAGAAAATATATAGTTTGGGTTAGGGCTATGAGGTGAAAAGGGTTAAGCTTGTAAAGTAAGCATAACTGCTTACAGAATGATAGACAAATAACACAGAAAAATCTGGAGGCATTAATAACTATAAAGCGTTGGAAATCACAGTTTCATCTCTGAGAATAAGCTGTGTCAGTCTGTTGGTAAAGATCTGCTTTTCCAGAATCTCAGTTGCCTTCATTTAACAGCTAGTTCCTCAAGAGGGAAGCAGTTTGGGCATTAATATCACTGTATAAGACAGTGATAAGTGATAAGACAGTGTAAAAATACTATAATTTTAAAATGTAAGTAATGGGGGAAATATTATTTGTCTTTTGACAAAATACAAATAATTTTAACATTCTTATGATGCATTTGTTGGGCACAGTTAGATATTCTGCTGAATTGTAACTCTAATGCTAATTGAGTCCTTGTCTGTCTTCCACATGCAATTGCAGCATTTGCTACTGCTGCCTTCATATATTCTTAAGTCAGTGGAAAGTTCATCATATTTGAGGAGGAGGGATAGAGTGGTCATAATTTACAGGAAAGACATGGAAAGCACAGGGGCCAAGAGAAGACCTGTCTATGTAAAAGCAAGGAGGAACTACTCTACCAGTGCCAAGCCTGGTTTAGAGATCCAAAATTGGTGTCATGGACAAAGATGCAAAACATCTTAGCTCTGCAGAGGAGTAATGTTGCCCAAGAGCAGAAATTGCAGAATATTCCAGAGGAAGAACCTTGTGGAGGTTTTCTCCTCCAAATCTTAATTCAGAGGGTTTTGTTGTGGTGGGATTGTAGGGTTTTTTTGTTTGGTTGGTTGGTTTGTTTTTTAACTGGACCTCCATAGCTCATGTTTCTTCTTGGGATAATTCACAATATCATCCAAACCTGTGAACTAAACAGAAGAAGAAAAGTGTTACAAAAAAGTGAGGGTTTCCTCCTCGCCAGGAAAAACAACCACCACCATCACTCAAGGCTAGGTTCTTATGATTTTAGGTATTGTTAGAACTGGCCAAGAGTGTTGTCAATTACTGCTAGTGATTTCTGTTGGATGCAGGAGGCAAAACTTAGCTGAACGGTAGCCAAAAGCTATTAATGGGAAATAAGTACACAGAAGTAATTCAATCTGTGTAATTTTATCTACAGATGGCCCTGTAATCTCTGCAAGGCCTCTGGCAAGCAACTGGAGTGATGCGAAAACAAAAACAAAAAAGTCTGCATGCTAATGGAATTAAAGATGTGAAACATCTTTGTGAACTAGATCTAATTTTCTACTTGCAATAAGCCTGAGACCTCGAGACATGCATAGCGTGTGGCCCAAGAAATAAACAGTGAGTCCTTTCTCATACTGAGCTGAACTACCACCTAATGCATGATAAAGTTGTTACAAAATAATAGAACAGTAAAATAGAGGTATGCCTCTCTGATTTTTCTTTATTTATTCTTATCCTCAAGAAGTGAGTAAATGCCATTGTGCCACAGCTGCTCTCTAGGAAAAACTTCTGGAAAGAAAGGTAGAAGGAAGAAGGAATGTTTTAATGTGGCACTTTTTTAATAATGTTCTCCATGCGTGTGAGCAATGCTGCGGGTTCAGAGAATGAGATGTCTGAAGAAACTCATCTTGTTTATAAACTTCGGGTTTATTTCCTATAGTACTTTCCATGATGGTTATATGAATATTGCAAATCTTTTTCTAATTACTAATTCATTTGTGGAGGACTTAATGCTCCCTATGAGTCTTTGTTCTGCAGTGCAAGAAGGATCTCAGTGTACCTCTCTGGAAGCAACTAGATTTCTCAGAAGAGGTCTTTGCAGTGTTCTGTCTCTATGATGCTTCTCGCTACCAGTTGGTGGTACATAAAACAATCTATCATAGTACTCCTAATGAGTTCAAAATAGTATTAGGAGCATTTTTATTTTTTTTAGCTTTGTTGTTCTGTTTTTCCTGACACATGCCCCATCTGATGTGAAGAGAGAAGGTCACACTGGGGGTTTGAAAGAATAACTGCAGTGAGGATAGGAACGGCTTCTTATAGCAGTTCCATTAGCATCACCATTGAGTTGTAGTGGTGTTTTAAACCAGTATAGTAAGTTAAATTATGTTTATTGGAAAATCCAGTAACGTATGGATCTGGCATGTTTGGGTAATGTGCTAATTCATTCAAGTGTTTATAAATGAGAGAGAATACATTTGAAAAAAACCCAAGCCCTGTCACTAACTGAATGAAGAGAATAGTGCAGTGAAATCCATTCGAAGCTGTGAAGAGTTTATGTTTCTGTACTGTAAAAATTGTCTCATGGCAGATCAAACTCTTTTGATCTCCTGTCTCACATGTTTTAGGAATCTGCAGCTGCTGATGCCTGGGCAGTGAGCAGGGAATTCTAGGGTTGTGAAACTATGTTACCCAGAATTTGTCTCATAACTATTGTTTTTGAACCTTCTTAATCCCATATTATTAAAAGGATGGAGTAATTCCCACACATACAGCTGTGGGCTGTTGTGTGATACCATCAGAGCAGATCGGTCCAAATCCCAGCAGAAGTGGTCCCTTCAGAAATGAGGGCACTGCACCTGATGAGGAAGATTTCCAAATTGCCCTGCATTGCTTTCTAAGAGAGTTGTGGAGATTTTGTAGTCCACTTGCAGGACTAAATTAATCTGGTGTCTATTAATGTTTGGCTGGTACTGCCCACTTGCAAAGCCTTTTTAGTTAGATGAGAATCTGCCCCTCAATGGGCAGAATATTTCCCAAAGTTTATGTGAGAGGAGATGTAAGTGGATCTGTAGTTCCATGTGAGACTACTGGGTTTTTTTTAACAGTGTACTACAGCAATTCAAATTAGGGATGCTTGAAAAGGATTGGGCATTTTCCAGCTCGTACTTTTGCTTGTGTCTTGGGCCGAAACAACCAAACATAGCCTGGGGTTTGAAATGCTTTGAGTTGTATGCCTCCCTCTAAAAAAAACCACAGAAATAACAAAATAGCGTGTATAGCTTATTTTGAAAGATATCACAACAAAACAAAACCCGGGAGTACCAGAATAAAAACAAGAGGGTTTAGTTTTTGGCAAGAATATATCCATTTTGACTCCCAATTTCAGTCGGAGAGGGAGAGTACATTTGCACATGTTTAACTTCAGTGTTGCAAGATTATAACACACTGCAGGATAAGTGATTTACACTGAAAATATTCTGGGGATTTGGGTTGGTTTTTTTTCTTGGGCAAATCAAAGATTACCAATTAGTGAAAAATGTTTGTGCATGTGCGTGAATGTACACACAATGACATAAGTAGGCCCTCCTTTCTCAGTCCTACAGACTTGCGTGCTGACTTAAAGTCAAACTGAAGTAGAAGGTAGAAACTGCTTAAAGTAGAAGCTGCCTGTGGTTTTTCTTTTGTACTAAATGTGGTCAGCTGATTGAAGTTCAAGAAATTATTTTTCTTGCTGACTGCTTTTTTAACCCTTTTGCTGTATCATTGAAATGGGAAGTGTCTGGAGCTCAGCAAAGATGACATTTATTCTTAGGAGGATGGGACAAGATTAAAAGTAGAAACAGCTGATTAGGCAGGATGGCTCTGTAGAGAAAGCAGGAGGAAGAGAAATGTGAACATCTGCTAAAGCTATAGCAGTGATTATTTTGGCTAAGTTCAGCTTGCAGTTCCTTTTGAATTCCTTCTTCAGTAGATGTCAGCGCTATCAGTGACAAACACGATACAGGCTTTTCGAGTATCATTAATTTGGGTAATGAATAATGTAATAAAGAGGAAAAACAGGCAATTAATATTTTTTTTTTCAGTTTTCCCCGTGTTCAGTATAACATGCACTAAAAATAAAAAAGAAGTTTTGAAGATCTGATTTGCTTCTGCAATTCCCCATTCTTTTCCCACTGATGTTCCCTTTTACTGGGAAAATACTTAAGGCAAAACTGCTAATTGTAGTGTTGTGTCCACTGACTGACAGTTTCATTCAGTACCTATCATGTAGATCACAGTCCTGCTGGCTTTACTGTCACAGAGTGGAGTCAGGGAATTCTGTCTAAGGTTCCACCATCTTTTCCCTCAAGCTAATGTGTAATACACTCAAATCAATCTCAGTCCTCTCTTCCCACAGTAGAATTGTCAAAGATGTTTAACAGCAGAACAACAACTTGGGAAGCATTATTATTTAAAGAAACCTAAGAATTATTAATTTATTTTCTTTGTGCATCGCATAACTCCCAGCTCTGAGACGGAGAGAACTTTCTGAGAATTATATTTGTTTTGCATCTCATCAGAACAGATGATTAATAAAAGCAGCTGACTTTCTCAGCAGTACTGGCTCAATCAATGGACTATATTGCCATCCATTCTTAAGGAAGTTTTTAATATTCTTGTGAAATTTCATGTCCAAACTAACTGGAATTAATGTTGAATGAATGAATTCATGTAGTAATGAAAGAAATGCTTTACTGAAGTCCAAAAAAGCATCTGAATGACCTTGATCCTGCATTTTGTAATTACGTCCAAAAGTAGTGATGTTTAGAAAAAAAGATTTTATTTTTTTTTTAATATATATAGATATAAATTTTTGGCAGTTAGCAACAGTGAGAAATGAGTGGAAAACGTAACGTGAATTATAGACTTGACTTAATCTTTTATCTCCTGGGAAGAATTAAAAATTTAGCACTGGATACTGGAATAGTTGATAGGAAATGTCTATAAAACCACTAGATATGAAAACATTTGGACCATTAAAAGAACTGAGCTAAGGGGTGACTTTTGATATCGTGAAACAGAAATAATCATGGACTGTGAATCAAAGCAGATAAATTCTGCCTTTATTTATATGATATTGTATCTTTTAGGTAAAGAAAAATAAGCAAAGCTAAGTGAGAGCAATATTTTAAATTGCATCCAACATTTGTTTTAGCAAAAAAGATTTTTTTGAACTATTGTAGAGAAAATTGTTTTGAACTCTTGTATACATATATAGAAAAACATACACTAAAATATAGTAAATCAATCATGCTCTGCTTGATTGATCTCTTTGCTTCTCATATGCACGTTGTTTATAGCTTTTAACCCTATGCAGATGTGCTTTGGTATACTTTGGAGAGAGACGATTACATGCAAATAGTTAATTAGAAGACCAGTAATTTTTTACCCTTCATAGGTAAAGAAGCACAACTATAAATGACTGAAGACTTGTAACAGGTTTGAATTAATCTCCCTTGCCCTCAATTATCATGCAGAATTGAAATCATATTGCCTCTTTGCTAATTTAGACATCTCCATTTATATTTGGGTTTCAGTCAATCTTTAGTCACTATACATAGGTATTTAGTTTTTTCTTTAGTTAACAGGTGGTGATTTTTACAATTATCTATTCACTGCAGTTCTCATCACACATGGATTTTCCAGAGAAGTATTATTTCAAACTGAGAATATATTTCATGTATGCTAATTGATCTTCCTGTTAGTGTTTTAAGAGCCTTCAGAACAGTATATTTGAATTTCAGTGTCTCACTGAATTACCTGTGCAATTTCCAGTAATCAGTGTTAGAGGATTGCATGCCAGTGGTAAAAATAGAGGGAAGATTACTGGTACAGTTTTAGTCTGGGTTAAACAGGCACAACAGTCACTGATTTTCCAACACATTTCTTGTATTTGCATCAAGCTATACAATAAATAGCAGTGATACCATATTTTGTAGCCAGTATATCCTACATAATGTTGTTCGTTATATTACAGTTGTGTTATGAGGAGCTGGTCTCAGTGTAAAAGCAGAGAAGAAGTAGATGTATAATGCTTGCTTTTTGTTAATGACAGAGTTTTTTTTAAAAAGATGAGCTTCTTGTAAAATTACCTCTGCTTGCCAATGTGCTATCAGTTGTTTGTCATCCACCAGTCTCTTGTAGGACATGACTGCAGAATAAGAAAAACTTCCAAAGACAAGAGCAAGTGTGATCCAAGGTAGAACGTGGCTTGGGTCAGGAGGCAGGCTTGTGTGTAGGTGCTCACTTTCCAACAATCCTCTTGAGTTGGTGGTAGTGGGATCTTTGAGCTAGGTAGATGAGGGACCTTTAGGGTAGGTCAGTTTTATATCTTAAGTAGCAGTGTATTATTTCTAATGAATTTTGTACGTATGAGCTTAACACTCAGATGTGGTCCCCTGGTAATAGCTTCGTTAATGCTGCTACAGCAAGATACTTAGATTTTGAAAGGTAGTTTTGTTGTAATAACTTAATCTAAAAGCAGAGAGGTCTTTTGCTACCATGCAAGCAGAAGAGAAGCTCTTATCTCAGTTCCAGGTTCAGCTTTGTGGTTTTCTCAGAATACTTCAGGACACAGTGAAATATTGCATGAGAAATCTCTTACACGTTTCCCTTTCTTTCAGAGGAGTTGTCATAGCAGTGTTATGCTTCATAGGTGGTCTAGGTGTTTAATAAATGATTTTGTATATTGTATGTTTCAGGTGCATTTTACACTTCAAGAATCAATTCCAAGAATAGTTTGCACTGTAAGACGATGATAGCTATTTTGGGTAGTTCTGTTTTTGTCAAACTACAGATACAGTAACTAGTTTACAGCTACTGCAGATACAGAAAATAGTTTACTGCTCACAATTAATTCTTGCATTGCCATTATCATCCTTGCAAAGTTGTAACTTCAAGATAAAGTGGCTACTTGCTGGATCAGTCTGAAAAAATCAAAAATCAGTGGGTGTGAAGAGAACAGAAAATAACTCTGTGTGCGTGTTTGTGGACATCTAAGTCTGCTTTAGAGTAAACTGAACTGTAGTTTGCTATGATTGCCCAAAGGCAGAGATGTCAAAGAGTCAACTCATATCTCAGGGCTAATTGCTACATATCTGTTAGAGTTGATACCAGCTACCTGCCTGAGATAAACCCTCTGGAGAACTGGTGTTAGTTGAGGCAAGGAGGCAGCAGTGCAGGAAAAACACTGCTGCTGGAATTCACTGCTAGCGAATGGAAAGCATTTTTTTTCATGTCATATTGTACATCTCCATGTATAACACATGACATCACTATGTGTGAATAAAAAAATAAGAGGATCTCCAACGATTTGTTTTAATTCAGAAAGAAAATATTAAGTCCTTTATCAGTTTTGGTTTTCATGAATTACTGAATTTCCTCCTACTTTTTTTCCATTGCAGTTTGACTCCATTCAACTACCATATAAAATCCATTGCTCCGGATATAAAAATGTCAAAAATCTGGATCACATTTTTGCTGTTCTTCTTATCGGTTACTATGGTGAGTCTTATGAATTTTTTAAATCACTTCCAGTTTTAACAAGTATGTACAGAATACCATATAAATTATTAATATGGAAATGCAGAAACAGCTAATCCCGTGTTCAAATGTAGTTTCTGCACAGCAGGATCTTTGTCTACCTTCTGTTCTCCTTTTAATTCCTGTGGTAAAGGAACAGAAATAGTATTTATCTCTGCTGAACCCAGCATATCCCTTATTAGCAGAAAACTTTACAGTTAAGAGTTGGCAAGTGACATATAGGCATTACTATCCAGACCCCAGGAAGAGTGGAGGATACATCTAACTTGGATTCATTGAACATCCTCAGAACATTTAATTTCACCCCTTCTATGACAGTGGTAGAGTATTTCAATCTCCAGCTTTGTTTTTCCATGAAGTTTAGTAGCTTGCCATAAAAAGGTTCAGGTTTTGATCAAGATCCACTTTCTTAGTTTGGTGGTTTTTTTAACGATTTTTAATAATTATAAAAGTGGATGTCATGCCTTTAAATATCTTTTTGTATTCTGCGGGTTGATTTTATGGTTCTCAGGACTGTAGGGAAACAAAATAGCTCTTAAGAAGCTGAAAGCTTCAATGCCTACAGTATATGGAAAGTCTCTTTTCATAAAGGATCATTTTTGGGCCTGATTCAAATGCCTTTTAGACTAATATAACTTCATTGTATTTTACTGGATTTTGCAAAAGCTGTTTATATGCTTCTGATCATCACAGTGTTTTCTATGCATTTTTCCATAATTATTTACAAATCTTGCAGATTGCTACTCCCCCATGCCCATTCAGGACATATATAGTAAGGTTCAGTAGTAAGAAGAATTGCTTAATTAACCAGAAAATCCCAAAATCATATAGTCGCTAATAAGATTTGAAGTTCATTTTCCTTCAGTAAAATAGTATTTCAAATATAATATTTTAAAATATTGAAGTTTAAGAAGTTTATATTGGAGTCTGTAGATGACTTGCTAAAAAAAAAAATCTTTTTTCTCTTAGTTTTTTGTTAGTGCTATACCGTCTGAAGGGCATCAGAATATGACGGAGGACTTCACTCAACTGAGTGTTACACGGAATAAAATTATGACAGCACAGTATGAATGCTACCAGAAAATTATGCAAGATCCTATTCATAGGAAAGAAGGTAAAGACTATTTTCTTACAAGGTTTTACAAAGGCAAATGTTGAACAGATATCTATTAGTTCAGGATCCTTCAGTTATATTAATTTCTTGTCTTGGCAGCAATAATTTTTCAGGCTGTAACGGTATTTATAGAGTTTTTTAGAAATCACTTGGATTCATGAAGATAAAGTAATGTTATATTACCTGCCCATAGCACCACTTCTTATATAACACAAAGCTTTTATATCTGATGAGATAAGATAATTTAAATAGATATCCAGATTAAAAAAAATGACTGATTAATCTCACTACTTTATTTCATTTTGTGCTCTTGTAATACCTCTGTCTTCCTGATCACATCTGCCTTGAAAAATTGAAAGTATATTGTTACACATAATTTCCCTGCTCTGAGGGTTGTGTTAGTCCCATTACTGCCTTTTCTGATAACTCAAAGCTAACCTTAGTAACTCAACCTGTTGCTGTATTCACAGTTTCTGACTTTATAACTTCTGGAAATATTGAATTGCTTGTGAGGCAAGAATAGGTAATTGTATTCTTTTACAATGAGCTTTTTCTTCTTCTGAAATGATTCTTTGGAGGAACTGAATGTCTGGAGGTCAGAAATGGATATGAGTATGACAGGTTAAGCTTACGTCCTGCCTGGGGCATCACAGCTTCATCAGGACATTGTCCTTCATAAGGACAAATTGGAGAATCTTCAGATGAGTAACAATTACATGATGTTTGAAACGTGCAGCCTTTGAGATGGCAGGGGGGAAGTATTACCAAGTTTTAAAAAGAAAATTGATGGAAGATACTAAAACCACCTTCAAAATTGTAGAGAGGGTCAGTAATCGTGTGTGCCTGTTGGAAGAGATTTGTTTATGAAAACACATCTCATTCCTAAGGGGCAATTACTTTAGATGTTAAAATTTGTGTGAGTGCAATGAGGCTTTCAAACTGGCTCTTGAGGGACACTGTGGGTTCTCTGTCCCTGGAGCACTTATAGAAGTGTCTGTCCACAATAACTGCCTCAAGCTCAGCTCTGCCTGAGGCAGAGGAGCCATGGCTGCCTCCCAGCCAGGCTTTCTGATGGAATGCCACTGTGGTTTCAGTTAACTGGTAAACACATGTATAAGCTTGGTACACATCCAAAATGTAAATAAATTCAGTAAAATGGTCTTTACAAGCATTAGGCTTCTTGTTAATGTGTATTATTTGGTCGAAATCAATTTGGTTTGTTTTGTCTATGGTGCTCTAGATCTGAGGCTCATAAATTCTGCATGTAGATTGTTTCAAGGTGAATGATGATGGATTTTAAAATGTCTTAAAAGTAATGTACATATAGGGAACTATTTCTATGAAGTGGAATTTGAATTAACTATTGATAAATCTTATGTTTCTACTGTATTTTTTTCTCATTGCTGTGAGAAACTTACCTTATGCAGTCTTACATCTTACTTTTGAAAGACTGTTATGAGAGAAAGGTTGTTATTTTATTGTCAAGTGTCTACTTGTTTGCAGGTCCTTACTGTAACAGGACGTGGGATGGCTGGTTGTGCTGGAGTGATGTCGCTGCCGGAACTGTGTCAGTACAGCGTTGTCCTGACTACTTTCAGGATTTCAACCCATCAGGTAAGTGTGCACAAGCTTCTATGTCAACACATTTCTTAATAAAATGAAATTTTGGGTACTTGATGCCTCCTGTTTGCCCCACTCAAGTCTCCCTGATGCTCCAGGATTTCAGTAACTCCAAACCCATTATTTGCATTTTATCTTTATCACATAGAAAATTGACAAGTTACTTATTGGCTTTTCTGAAATATGTCTTTGAGGGATTATGTAGATTAGGAAATAGAAATTGAAGTTAGATCACGGTTTTTTCCTCTTAGAGATGAGCTTTCCTCTCTGACAGAAAAGCAGAAATATGACTTATCTTTTACCTCAGTTTAGCAGTTGAAGTTGACAAGTTTCTCCCACAAGTGAATCTTTTCCTGTTTCTGTAGGCTAAGCTTTGCATCTGTGAGCATGTGGAAAATGTCATAGACTTCTACTCTTGTCTCTTTCTGCTGCATTTGGTATTTCCCAGGGTCCTTTCATGCCACTTTCTATTTGATAGTAGAAATCATTACGTGATCCCAGAAATTTTCCATTTTGATTCTTGAGCAGTTTCTCTATTGATGTTTTGCTGCCTGTCCAATCCTAATTTACAGTGGTAGGATGTCAGATCTCAGTTTAGATTTTGGATGATAAACAAGCCATTTAAATATTCTTGTCACTTCATCTGGTCATTCTCTAAGAGTTAGTTTGATATATTTTGATACTTAGTGGATTGGAGGAGGGAAATCTATTTGTTTTCTTAAGAAGAAAAACATGTTATCAGTTGCCCTTGCCAAGAAAAAGCGATGGCCTTTAGTTTCTCAGAATTCATAGTAACAAGCAATGTCTCTCTGGTCATATTAATAAAGCTGTCATTTGTTTCTCAATCTTCCTTCATTAAATACCACACATCAGGAAGTAGGACTTCAGTGCTGACTGTTGTGTTTTTCTTTTTGTTTTTCTTTCTTTTTTTTTTTCCATCTACTTTGACTGAAGAAAAAGTTACGAAGATCTGCGATACAAGTGGGAATTGGTTTAGACACCCAGAAAGCAACAGGACGTGGACAAACTACACACAGTGTAATATCTATACGCATGAAAAAGTGAAGGTAGGAAAGGAATAAATGCATGTTACCAGTGTCAAGAAACTGATCTAAAAAATTTCTCAAGTTTCAAAACATGAATGGCAACAGAGTTGATGCAACATCAAAGTGCAGAAAGAAGAAAGCATGTTGAATAAAAAGGAGGAATTGTGCAAAACAGACCCAAAAAACTCCAACCCACTTGCTTTGTCTTTTACAGAAGGTTTCAACTCGTGGAATAATATGGTCGTATTTTTGTTTATGGGTATTTTAAATATGTAGGTACTAGTACTTGTCTGCATCATCCACAGTCATCTACTGGTAAGCAAAGTGAATGCCTTATAAGCGCAGACCTTTACATTTTTCTCTGTAATTTTCAAGTAGGGTCCAAGTTCAGCAGAACTGCAGGAGATTTGCACATCTCTGGAAGACGTGCTGAGTGCTTGGGTTTATCCAATTAACTCATAGTGACAGATTTTTGGCAGGTGTACGACCAGATTTTTACTTGGGATGAATCCATCTTCAGGGCAGCTTATGTAGAGTTCAGATGTTTGGGGTTAGTTCTTTTTTTCCCTAGTGTGAAAAGCAGAGATAATCTTTTCTTTTTTACAAAAGTGTAGGCAAGCTGTAGTTGAGTGAATTCACCACGGGATCTTTGGACACCAAAGGGAAGTAAACGAGGAGCAGGGTTAGGGTTTGATTTTCCTTGTGATTCCTTTCCTGTGTATGTGTTGTATCTGAGCTCCCAAGTGCCATTTTTTTCAGTTTCTGAGAGATTAAGCTGCTCATGTGAATGGAAAACCTATACTTTGAGTTTATTTAAGTGAAATTTTGCAAACATCCAAAATTATCTCAGGCCAGGCAGCAAAATGCTTCGAGAAAGTTGTTTTCTATAGATCAAAGGTAGATTCTATGTGCACACATACCCATGTGGGTATACGTATAGATGGTATTTTTATAGACTTCAGTTTATCTTGAAGATGCCCATCCATCGACAGATTTAGAAAAATAAAAATAAAATTTAAAAAAATCTGGTAAACCTCCAAATGCTCTTATTCTGAGATATTCTGTGATATGTGAGGATATAATCGGAAAAATTGCATCTTTTACCCCCACCCCTGCCCCCAACTGTATATCCACTGATATCCTTTATGTTTATGAAACATTCAGAGATGGGAAGAAGCAGTAAATTGAAACTGCAAATGCCCAAGAACTAGGAATATAAAATGCAGGTCAGGATAGACTGTAAGTTAATTTGGGCCTTACGGAAAAGAGATCAATAATAGCAGATTGTGTCAAGAATACTGACATCTAGTAGAGATCCTAACTGCCTGCACCGTTGCTGTCAAGAGTGCTTTAGGGTATTTACCTAGAAACCATATTGAGAAAAGGTGGTCATCAAATCATGAGACATTGAATACACTAATAGCAGTTTAATTCTACTAGCAGAGATGCTATAATTCATCTATTCTTGCTATTATTTGGCTGGAAACTGAGGGAATATTATTCAGACAGGAGCAACCCATGCAGGTCCTTCTTTACAAATAATGAGCTAGTTTCCCTCAGGCTGTTTTGCCTGTATATTTCAACTCTGTCATGCATCAGAAGCTGTTGTTTAAGTGGAAGAATAGCTCCAAAGAAAGCCGGACTGCTTGCCATAGTTCTTTGTGTCGTTATATTAAAAAGCATTATCTTTTCCCTTTGCTCGGAAGGCGAGTTAGATAATGCACAATAAATGTGACTGTTATCCATTGTTCAGTTCTTATTGTTACTGCCCTCATCAGCAGTCCCTGCTGTACCACTGTTTTGTGCCAGTTCTAAATTGTGCGGAAATCTTCTAAATCCTTAGCGTGCACCGTTACCTAAATTGGTCACTGACTGAGGTGGTGATATGGGATATGAGCCTGTCACAGAAAGGCTGTCATTACATATATGTAACCAAGCTTTGGCGTTTCAGGGGTAACCATTGTTTTTTCTCACTTCCACATTTTTATGAAAAATTCAATTAGACCTATTGCATTACTTTTATTTATTTATTTATTTATTAGAAAATTATCACATTTTAAAAATGAATGATAATCTGAAAAAATATTTCAAGATCCAATCTATGTAGCAAGCTGCAGTTAGTCTATCTTAGATTGGAATAATGAGTTCAGAGGATACATACAGCTTGGAGTACATGAGCATTTGTATGTATGCTCTAATTCTTCCTATAGAATCCATATAGTTGTGCTTTATTCTATAGTGTAAGGCTCCACCTAAATATTTTCATTTCATTATGTGCAAAATGATAATCTCACATGTAATGCAACAAGAGAAATTTTGTGAGGCAGATACCATGACTGAAAGCAGGGGTTTCCTACTGGTGGAATTTAATTTTTTATTAATTCAATGAATTAATGACAACATGTACATATTCCAAATATTAATTTACTAGTTCCTTATTTTGCCATTTTTATCTACCCAGCTTTTCATAGTTCTATAATTTGAGTGTGGGCTTATTTAACAAGACTGTTTTGTCTTCACTATTTTTGAGCCATTGTTAATTTTTTTCATGCCCTTCCTTAAATGCTGAATGAAAACTAAATTTCCAGTATCATAACCACAGCTTCCTTTGAAGGAAGTGTATTTAAATGGCAAGAAAAAAACTTCTGTGAGGAAAAAAATAAATAAATTCAAGTGAGAAGCATATGTTTGACTTAAGAGTTGTGTTAATAGATGAATCAAGCCTCAGACAGGAACGCAGTCGGTGCAGTAGCATAAATAGCCAAATGTATGTAAATACTCAGAAAAAACATAGCAGTAAATACTAGAAATCTAATGTTTCAACTGATAAGAGGTAAGTTCTAGTGGTGATACCAATGAATCTGTTGTGTGTTCTACAGAAAGAGATTTTAGTAAGATGTGATTTGCAGGTTTCTAGACTTGACTCATCATTATCTCTAATGTTTTTATTTTCTTAATCCTGTTATAGTCATTTTATATGCAGAAGAGAGGTATAAGTTTGTGCTTTATCAACAATAGTTCTGTATACATCACAAGTGCTTGGTTTTGTTCTTGTATTGCAGACTGCTCTGAATTTGTATTATTTGGCCATCATCGGACATGGTCTTTCAATTGCATCACTTCTGATTTCTCTTGGCATATTCTTTTACTTTAAGTAAGTATATTTAAAATCCTTTACCAAATATTAATGCTTGCAACAATCCCAGTTTCAATACTTTGAAACACCATCCATCCCAATACAATAATATGGAGTAAGAAGGTGAAGAAAGTCAGTATATAGGTTTGGCATTAAACATTATATTGTAATAAAATTTTAGGTTTCTTTTCTTAAAAATCTAAAAACCCAAATCTGCAAACGAAAAACTGTGGAATCTATTGAAAATAAGAAATGGGAAAAATTTTGTTTGGCTGGTTGGTTGTTGTTTTGGGGGTTTTTTTGTGGTGTTTGGTGGCTTTGTTTAATAATAAGTTACAATATGGATATGTCAAGCATCAACAAAAGTAAAGAGC
>VXAK01011155.1:29361-71307 GCA_013399435.1 Arenaria interpres
AAAAGTAAAGAGCAAATGGAAGCCAAAACACTGATGACATACAATAGGTACAGTAACATTCAAAGTAGGTAGCCACAAAATATGATAAACTGTAAAGAAAGTAAGTCTAAAAGCTACAGCAGGAGTGGGAATAATAAAAATAATCCTGTGTTTTTACTCACTGTATCACGTCTATGACAGTTATGTCATATCCACTAACTCAATATGTTACCTTCTTGAAAGAAAGTTTGAGCAGTGTATCACCACTGTCATAACAACTTGTCAAATAATGCACAGGTCTTTTAAAATTAGTCTACTTACTTTTGTGAACTTTTCCTTCCTGTGAAAAACTTTTTTTTTTTTTTTAAGAAGTTGATGAGGCTTAGTAGAAAGGGGAAACCAGGAGGGTTGCCACATGAGCAGCGCTGAGAGAGACAAGTTGTTATCTCTGCCAAATGCTGCACTGCAGGGTGTAGGCTTTCCTTGTTAACTGGCACTAGTTTAGTAATATCTGCATTGTTTTTCATTGGATAATATAGATCTGCTCTACTCTCTTATCTGTTTATTAATACTATTCCCCACTGTCTCACTCTATCGTGGTTTTTTCTTAACATTTAAACACGAGTAGCACGTACACCAGCAACTGAGAAGGCTACCTCAGATTTTGCTTTCCTCATGTTCTTGACTTTGATTAGCTTGGAGTAGCAGATATCTGATAAAAAATTATCCATTTTCAGTCACATATGGCTGAATATAGTGTTTCCAGTGTAGATATGCATTATTTCGCCAGGTTCTGGGACAGCATTTCCACAAATCCCCAACAAACCAGTATGTTTCAACTTTGTAGCCTCTCTTTGTGAAATCCAATATTCAAGATGACTTTTCACCTTTTTTCTGACTACTTTTCATGAGGACAAACCATAACATTTGGGGGGTTTTTAATCAATTTATTTACATGTGATCTGTAAAAACAATGCTTACCATTTCCAAATTCAGTTTCCCTCCACAAAATCAACAGTAAAAATGACTGAGTCCTTATAAGGAGCTTGATTTTGCATAAAATAGGGCTATACTGTTCCTATGAATGTCACAAAAAGTTTAGCAGTCCACATAATGTGACAGGAAAAATGCTTTGATGTAGACTTTTCAGGAGGAAACAAAAATATTTGGGATACAATATGATTTTAAAAGTTCAGAAACAGTAAAACATGATATTTTTTTGTACTGGAATATGAAAACCAAGCCAATTTCATCTTGGCTTGTGGCACTTAGTGCAAAAGCAGGTGATCTGCTTTGCTACCAATAACTATGTCATGTTTGTCTAACCCTCTAGGGATTTCTTTTTCTCCCTCTGGTAGAAGGATCATCTCTCCTCAGAGAACCACATGGAATTAATCCAGACCCACAAACCACAATTTCTAGACTGTGGTTATGTTGGAATATAAAAAGAAATTACAAAACTTAAAGGAAGCTAAAGAAAGTCCTCTACAAGCTGTTCTCCTGGGATGTAAAGTTCCTCTAAAGTATTTTTAGTACCAGAGGGGTATTTAAGGATCTAAATTAATACCAGGATGTATTATGTATCGGCTGAAGCTTGTATAATTATTCATAGCTTTAACAGGTGGACCTTATTTTTTTGCTATTGTGCAGGGGTGCCTTTGAGTTTGTCATGTTTCCAAAGAATTTATTCTGTTCGTCAATTGATAGTTTCCAGACAACATTTGCTAGATTGCTGACCATTAGAATATCTCTAAGTTTGAGAAGAAAGGTGGTACTTTTCTACATAGGAAAAATGACAGTGTTTTTCAAATAGCTGCAACTTTTCAAGATGAAAATTTATTTTGCAGTTTATTTTTTCATCTGAAATTCTGTTTTTTCTTCAGAAAATTGTCTCATTAGGAGTACTTGTCCAGTTTTTGTTCTCCAAGTGTATTGGAGTTCTTGGTTTAATAGCATAAAATGGGCTGTGAACTTGGAACTCTGATCTTCCTCTCTGAAAATTCATCTATGACACATAAAAGTAGCTTCTGCAGTGGCTCTGCTTCCTTGTTCTGTTATATACTCTAAATCATACCTGTGTTTATTATAAATCCTCTGTTAAAATAGTGGTTTTCATAAAGAAAAACAAGGCAAGAGAAATCTCAAAAGAACGGTGAATTCAGAGAAAGGGGAGCTATAATTTGAAAGATGTCACTCCCACCCCCAAACAAAAAGTAAAACGAACAAAAAACCCCACCATCTGAAATAAAGAAGTTGTTGATCAAGCACCATGTCAGATCGCATGACAGCACTCACAAAGGATAGCTACGCTTAAAGAATGGGCAAATGACTGGATGATGGGTTGATAAGAAGGATAGGAGTTGCTCAGTCACTTTAATTTCAGCTGAAAGGGTAATTCCCCTTAAGTGCGTATGTAGACCTCGCTGGTTGACTTTTGCAGTATTTGAATACCGTCAAAAATTAGATCTCAAATACACCTGGGTGTTTTTGAAGTGTTACTTTTTTCTTTTGGAGAAAAATAGGAGAAATGAATTTTTCCCTGATGCCCAAGACACACAGGAGTTAAAATAGGAAGGGAAATAGGTAATTTAGCAGGAGGTCTGTTTTTATTTGGCTGCAGAGGGTTTAATCCAGGGATAGGTCATTCAAATGTTCTTAGATCATAATTATGAGAATTAAGTGATTAAAGGATATTATGTCATTAAGAAAAACAGTCAGAGAAGGAATATAGGAAGGGTAACAGAAGAGGGAGGGTGGGGAGGCTTAGGAAAAAAACATTTTATTACCCAAAAACAGTCTTCGTCTTTAAATGTCATCAGTCTTGCTTTCTTGTTTCTTGTCTGGTGATCCTCTCAATCCTTTTAGACATGGGTGGAGGTGGGTGTGGATGGGTGTGTTTGAATATTCAACAGGAACAGCTGCTGGATGACCCTGAGAGATGGCCCCGTTAGCTGTACGTGCTTTTCCTTGCCTGTGCATTGAGTCTTAACAATAAGCAGACAGAATTCCAGAGTTCTTCAGGACTTGTTTACACAAAGCACTTAACTGGAATCTAGTATTGCCTCTCTTTTCATATATAAACTATATAGGGGAAAAAAATATTCCAAGAACATAAGAACGGCATATTATAATAATCAAAGCTTTATGTGTTTGGGGCATTAAAATGAAAGCCAAAAGTAAAAAAGCCCTAATGGAATATACTTTATCATTTAATTCATATCCAAAGCTGTGTTCTGTATTTTAGTCACTTTTTTTCTTTTCTATTTTCTTTGGGCAAATAACACCTGGCAACCAGAGGTTCGTGTAGTTCCTTGTGTTGCATGGCAGCACTGGTTTCTAGAGCGGTTTCCTTCCCCTGTATTTAGCGACATGAGGCTTAGAATGTCTCAGGGCTCCAGGGCTTAACTTGCAGAAGCTCTGTCTGCCGGATTCATGGTATTGCACTGTGAGCATCTGAACCCGTGAACTCACTCAGTGAGTCTGTGGGCTGCTTCATACACTCTTCTTGTGATAGTTGCAAAGAACGCAACCAAGAATTGAAGTCTCCTCTATAGCCTGTCTTGACAGTCTCTCTTGTTCAGTGTGGTCGTTTTGTTTGTTGTTTCATCTGTCACGTTCTCAACAGATATCAGCATACTCTCCAGCTTTGGTGACTATTCCATATCTGCATTCCTCTGTTAAAATATAAAGTTCTTCTCCTTCCTGCCCTCCCAAATTAAAAAAAATCACCAATGTCCATACTTTATCTCATTTTTCCATGCATGCTATTTGAAAAGGCTGGAAAACTTGACTTTTATTTTTTTTCCTCTGTGTGACAATTAAGACGTCCCCTGCTGACCTTGTCAATGTATTTCTGATTTCCCTAACAGTGAAAAGTAGTTGCATGTAAGTGATAGATTTTCCTCCTCCATTTAGTCATTTCATTTTGTCAATCAACCGCACTCCATCTTGCTGGCTATTAAATAGAGGCAAACGCTTCAGCAGATGCTTTCTCCAAAGTAACCAAAGAGCGCTTCCTAAAAGTGACCACAGTACCGCAGTCGTTTATTTTTTTCTCTTTGCGTGTGGGAGATGTTTCTCTGAGTAACACTCACCCTGCAAAAGTGGGCTGTGTTCCTGACTGCTGGCACTGGCGTGCTGTGTGACTCGGATCAAGTCAGTTTGCTCATAAGTGCTGGGCACCCCCTGCCATAAATCTAAAAGGATCATTTTTACCTAGCCTTGTCAACTGATCCTCTACTTTCGTAACAAAATGGGTGTTACTTTCTTTTTGATAACCCGGTGATCTGAATATATATCTATATAGGCTTTCTATCTTCTTTTGTGTTTGTCTGTAAAGCTGAATTTCTTTGGAAAAACTTGAAGGAAAAGCACTACCTCTTGGAATGATAATAAGTTAGATCTGTGTTCTCTAGAATGGCAGATAAACAGAAATTTGCTGTGACTTGTGTTCAACTTTGAGTATTATTTAATATTATTGAGCATCAGTGGTTTTTTTAAAAAAGCAAGCTATTCAAAACATATTTTTCTCTTACATTGTAATGCCATATTGAAAGAAAACCTTGAAATCAACACAGTTAAATGCAGTTATATATTGCATTTTATAATTGTATTCTATATACTTGGTTATATACAAAAGTCAAGATTAAATTTGCATTATTTTACTTATTTGGGTACTTCTCTAGCTATAGCATTAAGGAAGAAAAATGACAATGTAAGTAAAAGTGAATTAACCTCAAAATTAACCTCTTGACAGGTGTGGGTAAATAGAAATGTAGGGTAAGACAGATTCTTCAAGCTCAGCTATGATAATTATTTGGGAAATTTTTCAGGAACTAACAAAAAAATGTATAAATCTTTTGAAAAATGTTAGATTATTGCTGTTCAAATAATTTTAGACAGCCAATGCAAAGCGAGTCCTTCATTGAAGACATATTTGAACTGAATGTGCTTGCTTTGCCTCCTGTTGTCCAAAAAGTTGAGATTAAGGAAAGGTGTTACCTTTCACATCATTCTATTAAACTTGGACTGGAGCTGAAGAAAGCACTGATGTAAGACTTCTTAATAAAATAAAGAACTCTAGTATTTCAAAATTTCAGAGTTGTCCCCAAGTACACACAGCTGTCCCCCCGTGTATTCATTTGTTCTTGTTTCTCTTTTCTAGGAGCTTGAGTTGCCAGAGGATTACCCTGCATAAAAATCTATTTTTCTCTTTTGTTTGCAACTCTGTTGTAACAATAATTTCACTGACTGCAGTTGCCAACAATCAGGAGTTAGTTGCAACTAATCCAGTAAGTAAAAGTATATTTGGCGGCTTTGTTGATTTGTATGTGAAAAACTTGAGTAACACAGAAGAGATAAATGAAACATGAATGCTTGATGAAATGCTGTACGTAGCAAGGTTAAAATGTTCAGTGATGATGTATCCGTGTTACGTAGTTCAACAGATGTCTGACAATGATTTGGGCATTTCACATTTGAGGTTTCGAAATACTAAAAACACTTTAAGAGACAGAGCATACTGAACTGCTCTTCTGAATTTGTACAAATCACTTTTGCACTGAAACAACTGCAAGAAAGTAGCCTGTTCTAGATGATGTCAGTGAGGTTATGATAGTTGAATTCACCAAGAAAAGGCAGAGAAAAAACAACTTCTGAGTGTATTTTGGATGCTAGCTACTTTCCTTTGGCTTTAATTTTGCCATCTACAGTTGAAATGAGAAGTAATATTTTTGTGAAGGAAGATAAAGCTGACCTTTATATTCCAAAAGTAAAAAGCAAAGTAAAAAAGCTGCCCATTATGGTCTGATTTCTCTCTCATTTCCTGATAATAGTGGGGTAAGTGTGAATCAGTAGCCTCTCCCAAAAGGCTAGGAGTTATAGCAACAGAAGAGCCTGAAAATGAAATACATAAACAAACAAATCCCTATAAAAACTATGGCTTAGTTTTTATTTAGACCTGGACGATAAATTTAAATTCTGTGAAAGTTAGGGCAAGAATCCAGAAGCTAAATCAAGTAAAAAGATAAATATGCAATTGACTATTGTTCATTTTTCACAACCTCACACTTAATAAGTTAATTTAAGTGACACTTAATAAAATAAGTTACTTTATAACATTCTGGTTGAAAAATATCTTTTGAATGAAGTTAAATACAAATATATGCCAACAAGCAAGCATCATTCCAGAACCTACTGTGCAAGTTCTCAACTGGCCCTAAGCGCAGTTATGACTACATTAAAATTGGAAGTATTATAAGCATTTTAAAAACATACATTTTTCTCTGCAGTAGTTGTATGTTGCGATTGGTAAAATTGAGAGGGGATTACCCTCATCAAAATACATTTTCTTGTGCTGTTACCATCAGATAATTTAAAGACTCCCTATTGATTGGAATGGCCATATGTGACAACATTTGTGACGAGGGAAAATATCATTACAGCTTCCTGCCATCATGCTTGAGGATCTCAAGGTCCTCATGTTTGAATAATAAGAATACAGACTCAGTTACCAACTTTTTTGTCACCATAATGTGTTGAATTGTAATTCCATGAAAATTCTATTAAAAAAATATATATGTAATTGTAGTGAAAAGCAGAATAAACATTAACATTTGACTCAAGCGGTATTTTTTTTTGATTTTGCAAATCTCTGAGATATTTGCAGCTTAAAAATTTATATTGTACTCTGCTTTTTTCTACAGGTTAGTTGCAAAGTGTCACAGTTCATCTATCTGTACCTAATGGGTTGCAACTACTTTTGGATGCTGTGTGAAGGCATTTACCTGCATACTCTCATTGTGGTGGCTGTTTTTGCTGAGAAACAACACTTGATGTGGTATTACCTTCTTGGCTGGGGTATGCAATTTCACATTCACTATTTTTAGGCTAATGCAATCTCTCACTCCTTTTCATGAGAATTTGAACATCTGTCCCTTTGCTTCGCTGAGCTGGTAGCTTTGAACACCGATGACACACCCCTCCTCTTTGTCTGTAGTGTTTTAACAGGCTCAGAAATGTTAATGTAGGAAGTTGTATGTACCTCTATCTTTGCTGAAAGAGAGATTGTGCATTTCTGGAGTCAGGAAGGGACTCCTCCTTTGTATAGAGAAAATAGTCTGCTGTTATAAAAAAAAAGACATTAAGAAGTAATTATTCATTGTTCCTCATCTCGAAGATGTTTATTCAGGAATGAATGTTTGTTTTCAGAGAGGTCTCGCCATGTCTAGGGTGGAGGGTCAGAACTGAGTTAGAGATGGCCAAGGATTTATTTTTCCAGCAGTTCCATTTGACCTGTATTGTTCACTAAGCAAATACAGAATGGCTGTAGCTGAAGATCTCAAGTAATATCAGTCTCAAAACTAACAAGCCAAACCTGGTCATTTCAGATAATGCACAACAGCTTATTCACAAAGTGCAAGCGAGGGCTTTCTCCTCAGCTTCAGTGCGTTGGCACATTCAGCTGTAATGTGACTTGGTGCTTGGGTCAGGGGGCCCTGAGCTGCCTCACTGCAGACACAGCTGAGATGTGTTTGAAAATCAGAGGTGCTCAGCCGTTTCTGAAAATTAGGTACCACCAAGGTGTCAAGAACCCCAGATAACCACTTTAGTTATTCTTTTCAAAGAATTTTGAATGTGGCCTCATTTCCAGAATCTGTTTTCAGGGGTTTTTTTGTAGGTGACCTTGCTTTCTGAATACTTAGCAAGTATCAGTGAGGACATAATCAACATTGATACTTATACTGTTAAAGCTATGGTCATATGTACAATTGCCTTTTAAATATTACTTACCTATTTAGCATTATTGCAGATCGCAGTCTGAAAAACATCTCTGTTAATGAAGATTGATCTTTGCATTCTAAAATGCTATAATTTGATTTGCCTTTTCTTTCTGTGTGTTGGCATGAATTTTCCTGGCAAGGCAGTGGGAATAAGGTTTCATAACACCCCTCAGAAAGAAATCTGAGAAAATAGAAATGCAATTGGTCCCTTATATCTTATTTGCTCTGCAGGTATATGGTTTGGATGATGTGAAAATATAAAAGATTCCTGCAAGAGGTGCAAGTTTAATTAGTTATTTTCCAGGTTTATATATGCAAAAAATATTGTTTTTTCTTCACAGGTTTTCCACTGATCCCTGCCTGCATACATGCCGTTGCTAGAACTTTATATTATAATGACAAGTAAGTAGAATCTCAACTTGCTGTGCAAAATTGTTATACTTTCTTTAAGGAAAAAAAAAAAGGAATACAACAGATAATAAGATGCCAAATGTTTTTTTTTCTTTCCCTGTTTGTTTTCTCCAGTTGTTGGATCAGCTCTGATACTCATCTGCTGTACATCATCCATGGTCCTATTTGTGCTGCTCTGTTGGTAGGCATTTTTCAGATAATAATTTGTTATTCTTATTTGATTTCTGGCTGTTCTTCATGGGCTTACAAAGTTGGTAAGAGCCTAAAGCTAACATGTAGAGGTCACTGTCATTTGCAGGACTCTCATTTAACCCAGCAGGTGCCTTAGACGCACAAGGTACACAAGTTTTGGCCTTAGTAAGGACCCCTGATCCTTTGAGAAACTCGGGTTTTGCAGTGTTGATTATCATCCCAGTTAAATGCTAGTGACAAAGAAGGACTAAATATTACCAGGAGTACTGGAGGGCCACGTTCAAATCCTTCCTTTAGCTGCCAGGTTGACTCTACGACAAGCATCATTGTGTCACTGCGCTAATATGGCCAAACAGCAACTAGACCGGAGCTCGCTGAGATTCAGAAAGAGGTCTCTCGAATGTCAGGACTTACTGTGAGTGGGAATATGGGACAGAGAGAAACTAGAGCAGGCCCTTGGGAGAGAACCAGTTGGAAATAGTTCTGCAAGTATCTGTGACGGCCCCGGCTCTGATACTAATCTAGCAATGTGTGCTTTGGCCACCGGGGGATTGCAACTCCTCTGCTTCATTAGTCCTCATGAACTCTTAGAGCGCAGCGTTCTGTCTCACACTCCAAGTTAATGCCAGCTCTATTACACAAATGTTTGCTACTGAAGACATGAAATTCTAGGTAACTCACTCAAGACTCCGCAGTATAAAAATCGGTGTTGTACTTCAGTTATTCTAGGACTGAATTTAACCCGTGAAATTCAGTCAATAGATTATTGCTAAACAGAAATAGGTGCATAATAAAAGAAAACACTAATACATACCTACTTACACAACTATCTACATAATTAATATCTATGAAAGCATAATGCAGATAATGCTGCAATGTAAAGGCATTCTGTATATCACCTGATTTAGCTGCTCACTATACAGTCATCTCTTTTCTTGTAACACAGACTTCAAGCTGATCTGGCAAAGATATTGTACACATCTGTTGCCTTTTCTTACGGCTTTTCAGTCCATGCAAGGAAATTCATTAAGAATGAAAATATTAAGTAACTTTTTGGTAATAATTTCAGTTTCTGACCTACATGAACTTCTTCTTCTGTTAAATTGTTAATGAATATTTGCAGAGGGCATTCTGTGCATATAGAATTCTCTCTGAAAACCACTGCATAAATCCTGTAGTTCTTGTAACTCCCGTTTTCATTCACAGAGAAATTAGCTGGTGCACTTATATTTTGAAGATTGTGTTGACACCATGACACACCTGAGGTCCTCTGCAAGGGAACCCAGAGGCAGTCCCCGTGAAATTATTGAGATCCATGGCTCTTGGGGTGTGAATTATTACTGATAAGCCCTTGTCATGTTAGTTAGGTCTGCCATAAAGGTTGATGTAAAGACACTTTAACTAGTGCTCTAATATGCAAACTTACAATGGATTCTAAATCCTTTCCATTTTTCTTCTAATTTACACAGAAGGTGAAAACCTATTTTCACAGAAAGGTATAGGATTTTTTTGCTCACTTCAGTGGTGCTGTGTTTCACCCAGAAACTGTACACTATTCTGCATTGCTTTGTTCTTATTTCCTTTATTTAGGTCTCTCTTCACAGATATATCAGTTAGGTAAAGCTCTTATATTAGTCACAGCTTGCTTAAATAACAACAGGAAAATTTATGTAAAAAATATAAAACTATATCATCTCCCATTAAGTGACCTCATTTTAGCATGCAAGATCATTTTCTCCTTCCCAGCAGTGGCCTCCACAAAGTCACACTGAAAACAGTGGCAAGACTCCTACTGGTTTCAATTGTACTGGGTCTGTCAAGTCTTCTTTCCACTCACTTTTCCACTTTCCTCTGATTTCATTGGAAACGTAATCATCACCTCTGTGGGGTTGGTTTGGGCAGAAACTGTGTCCATGCTCTTTGCAATTTACACCTATGTATACCTTTGATATTTCTATATTTTCCATGAGCAGAATGAAGGGGTTTCTCTTGCATTTTTCTTGCGTCATTGCAATCTGCAAACTTACTTGAAAACCATGTAGGAATAAGAAAGATTAAACACAACTATGCATCTTGTCTGTGATGTAAAAATACCTTAAAGGAGTTGCTTTCCTTTCTGGTAAGAAAAAATGTAATGTCAATTCAAGCCAGGGATAAAGACATTAGATGAAATGCATGTGTTTAGGCTGTGTGAACAGAACCCTCATTTGCTTAAGCAGCTTGCTTGCCAGATACAATTTTCACACTTTACTAAGCATGACCTGCTTTAGTAGACATTTAAGCAACAATATTAAACTGCAAATTAGACAACAAGGGAGAAGACACTGTTTCTACTTGCAGGAAAAAGATCTCAAAGAACTTGAGGAGAACGGTCAAGTGGGTGCCAGGGAGAATTGGCAGAAGCCAATGGGAATTTAACTCTTGTATATGACCGAAAATCCTACAATTACATAAAGTTAACAATAATGCTGCTTCTACGGCCCCTGCTATTGCGTAACTGTGGTCAGATCCCTGCCAAAGAAAAGGGAAATGGGAGCAGACACAGGTTGCATTTTGATTGGAATTGCCTTCAGTTGACCGTTTAATTACAACTGTTGGCCTAAGCAATCACAATTAAAGAAAGTGTGGGAATGAAACACTAGAGGGTGATGTTAGTTTTTACGCTAGAGAAATATTGATCAAAATAGAGGAGGGGGGGAAAAAGCAATGGGTTTGAACTTTAGTGAAAGCAGTAGTGATTTCAGTGTAGATTTTAGATGTGCCAGTGCACCAGTGACTTATTTTGCATCGGTGCCACTGAAATAGTAAGTTCCTGTGCAACCTGCTCTAGGTGGACCTGCTTTGGCAGGGGGGTTGGACTAGATGATTTCCGGAGGTCCCTTCCAACCCCATGTGCTTCTGTGATTTAAGTATGCCATTATTTATATCACTAATACAGGGATGTTTATTTTGCCATATAATAATGTTATGTCTTAATGTTGTAGACTGATGGCCCCTTATAGATGCAAATGCTTTTAGCAGAAGTAAGTTTACTCAGTGAAGGGAGTTGAAGTGCTCCTGGCTTTGTCACTGACCTATTTAATGACTTTAAGTTGGACTTAGTACAAGATTTAGGAGTTTAGAAGTTGAATGCTTAGCATTTATATTCCCAGCTTTGGGAATGTCCGCAGGCCAGGTATAACACTTGTCCTTGTGAGCACGTACACGTGTTCTGCCCAGGCAAGCCAGGCTCAAGCAGGCGGAGATCTAAAGCTGCATAGCCAGATTAAAAGCCGTGCTATGGCTACCAGCTAGTACCTAAGAATCTCTGAGTTTCTTGAGCTGAGAATCGTCTATTTTCATCATCCTCAGGAGGAATTTAAACTGAATTTAAACCTACATGCTAATAAGGATGACCACACTGCTTAGCACAAACTCAACGTGGAGAGAAGTAGAAATATGAGGGACTCAGGGACAGTTTAGTTCAAGACCTGCAGCACCTATTGACTTAGCAGCTCAGCTGAGTTCACTGTTAAGCTGCTCTTAAGGCAGAATCTAAATTCTATTAAGTATAGGTGCCAGTATCTCTTTTTATCTAGGATTGCCTTCTCTGTCTTTGGTTGCATTTTTGTTCGTTTGCCTGGTTTGCTTTTCAGGGCCCTGTGGAGCTGCCAGTATCTTACTATGTGTTCGTCCTGCAGCTAGCGCAACGGGACTCCTTTTGAGGCTTCACAAACCATCAGAGTCAATTTGATGATAACGTATGCGAGTAGTTCCACTGGCCTACTTCTGCTTAAACGTAAAAATCTACTCACTACCTTGCTAAAGTCAAGACCTGTTTTTGTCACTTTAAGAATTCAGTTCATCCTGGTCTCACTGTATTTGGGACAGAAGAGATACACAGCAAAAATTGGCGCTGCACACTTCTACTGACACTCGTACTCTTCTTCTCTGCTTCTGCTTTGCCTCATTCATCCCTTCTGTTTGCCCTAATAACTGTTTGCAAATTCTGGGTGTGCTTATTTTTTTGTGCCTTTTTTTTTTTTCGTTTTGGTGGGTAGGTGGAACAATTAGAAAAATTCTGTGCATTTCAGCATGTTGTAAATGAAATAGTTTGCCGGGTGGTATTTTACTCCTGGCTGCGGCAACTTTCTTTGCTTAGCATTCAAAGACAGTATTAGAGGAATCGGCCACGCTACCAAAACACGAGAGGGCTGAAAACTCTGTGTTTGAGACGTGTGGATTATGAACTAGTAGATTGGAGAAGGATTAAATTTAGAAATGGAGGAAGGACTTATTGTCTATGTGTACTATAGGAAGTTGGATGAGGATCGTGGGCTGCATAAAATCTAAATAAATCCCTTGAGAAAGAATCAGAAGACCTTGGTTGCTTAAACAAAGCTTAAAGGTAGCTGGAGACTTCCAGGAGAAATTCATGCAGTAGTTTCCTATGTAAAACTATTTCCTGTTAAGATGATTTAAATAGCATGTAAGTAGAATATAAATAACATCACATATCTGTCAAGGGCCTTGTTGCTATAACAATACGCAGCTGTTTATCGTGAAAACCTAAACTGACATGAAAGAATTCTGCCAGGGTTGTGGAGGACATGGTGACACACATGGTCTGAAATGGCTGCCCCGTTTGCACTTGTCCTACAGCAAGACAGAGGCCTCTCCCCGGACCAGGAGCTCCTCATTTTTTTTAGAAGGGAGTTGTCTGTCTGTCTGTCTGCTGGTTTCTTCCCCCGCTCCCCCTTCTATCTCTAGACAGTTGTTGACAAGGACAGACAATTATCTGAAAGAAGAGATAGGCCCAGACTCCATGTCTCCCCCTTCCATAGCGGATCCCCCAAGCACATTGTCCAGCCTCTGTGCCCCTGGGCAAGGCGGTGGGACTGGCTGGGCTCTCCAGGTCTCTTCTAGCTCTAGTTTCTGTAAGGGGCTGCCACTATTGCACGACCAGTGAAAATACAGTGGAATCATCCTGACCGTTGCAGTTGCTGTTGCTCCGGTCACTCACATCCCTAGGCTGTTGGGTATCTCTGTGCGTGTGTGTGCGTGCATTACTTTTGTGGTTGCTTACAACATGCTGAAAGGTACAGTCTGCATAGTTCTGATTTCAGTTTGGGATGATTTGATTATTTTTTATTATTGAACTGAATGAACAGATATACACCAGATTTCTTTTTTTCTCTATACATTTGTCAAATTTATATCTAAAAAATAAAAAAGTAGCTTTTTGAGGAACCGTATTTAAATGCAAAGATGGAAAAGGATCATGCTCTTTCTTGACCACCCTAAAAAGAATTCATCATTTAAAAAAAAAAAAAAAAATACAAATCATTCACCTGTGTACTGTTACTGTGATAGCAGAGGGAGAGGTGTGTGGATTGTTAACACTGGAAGACCGACAGTTACCCGGATGGATACTTGCTTATTAAGTTCGAGGAATAGATGTGGATAACAGATGTTAGAGCCCACTCTTGGTTACTTAAAGGTTTTTCAAAAAGTTTTAACTCATGTTTATTGTACAATCACAATGCTATCCATGTAGTATGAGTTTTCTTAAGTTTCTGGCTTTTAGTATCAGAAAACAGCACGTGGAATTATTTTTCAGATGATCTTCAGTGTCATTTTCTTTTCTGACAGGTGAATCTTTTCTTCCTGCTAAATATTGTTCGTGTTCTCATAACCAAGCTGAAAGACACCCACAAGGCAGAATCCAACCTGTACATGAAAGCAGTCAGAGCTACCCTGATTCTCGTTCCACTACTCGGCATTGAATTTGTCCTGTTTCCATGGCGACCAGAAGGCCGGATCGCCGAGGAGGTGTATGACTATGTGATGCACATCCTTATGCACTACCAGGTAGGAAGCATGAAACACTTTTTGCTCACTTGAGCTAGATAGCAGTTGGCATGTGAAGTAAAGAAAAGAGAGATGATCGTGTTATTTTAATTTTTAAAGACCTTGATGCAATATTCTTGTAAATTACTTTCTCATTATGCTGAATTTTCATTTCTTAAAGGAAAGAAACATCACAGTAGATAGCCGGCCCAATCATTTTCAGTAATTTCTTTTTTAAAAAAAATCACCAAGTCTAGATTTGTAATACTTTTCTTTTTTTTGCTATCTACATCTGAATTTTATCAGGAACCTCTAATTATCTCAAACCTGGAAAAATCCGTATGCATGTGAAATAAAGTAGAATCATTTTATTTTACAGGGTCTACTGGTGGCTACAATTTTCTGCTTCTTTAACGGAGAGGTAGAGTAACAGTTTTTAATATATTTTTTAATATATTTTTAATAATTACAGTGTGAAAGATCAAAGTGGTAGAAAGGCTAAAAAACATAGAGAGAAAATTGCTAATATTGCGCTTTCTTGCCAATGCCTCCCCCTCCCCATCAGCCCCCCAAAACCCAACAAATGAACAAAACCACCCCACCAAAAGAGAAATTGGTACTTTTCCAACACTTTTGGCAGAGGAGCAATTACATCCTACGCTTAGTCCTACGCATCTGTTTGTTCGTTTGTTCTACATCTAGTGCAGTTGCAGTATATGACTGTAAGCAGATGTGGGGGAGTAACCAGATGCTTTCATGTGACTGAACCTTTTATCAGATGTTGAAGAGTCGTATCAGTGTGGTCTATGTAATATTATTGGACAGTAATATCTACTTACAGGTCAATATTTGGCTACTACTAGAATCCACTCGTGCAGATCACCCTTCCTTCTCTTCCTAAGTCCGCAGTTGATTGAATTGCAATGAAAGGTTTATTTTTATTCCCTCCTGAAATGTTTGAGTCTCAATGGTTTTGGTTTTTTGTTTGTTTGGGGTTTTTTTTCGCCAAGGAGGCAGAAAAGATGGAAAGAGGCTTTCTCTCAGTTTAGTGGTCACAGGGCGGCGGTTTTGATCTGGTTTTAATGTAAAGTAGGTCCAGGTTCACGTCCCCGCTTATATATTTGATTCAAAGCAGAACACATCATTAACCATTCTGAATCTGATTTGATCACTTGCCCGTTTTCAGCATTGATCTTTCACACAATCTTTCCCTTCTAAATTTTACAGTTCTGAATGCCTTCTAAAAACAGATATTTAGAAAAAATCAGAGAATTTGTTCTGGTCCAGTGCAAAATGGGGGGGGGGGAACCCTTGAAATCTCTGCAGTTCCTGTGAAACAACATTGTCCACTTCTCGGTTTTGCCTTTTTCTTCCTTGTGGATCTTCTGAGGCTACTTTATTACTTGAACAAATTGAAACCCTGATTTTAAAATATTATATAATCAGTAAGAATTGTATCTGTTAATATTCCATTCTTACAAACTCATATTTTTGCATGCTCTCTTCTGCTGTATAAGAAAAGCAAACTTGAGTCATTCCACTAATTCAGTATCCTAAATTCACCATGGACTGATCAGTGGTAAAAGATGAGCTCTTCCACAACTTCTGCAAATGGTAACAGAGGAATCACTTCTTGAACATCTGTTGGCAGGATTTAGCCATTTTTAGCCATTTTAACATGTATTAATTTAGGCATTTAATTTTAGACCCTATGCCTTGACTTTATCAGTTAGACTCACCTGTCTGTATTTACTCTCTACAGAGTGGAAATTTATGTTTTTTAAACCAGCTTTGGGTTCAGTGTTTCAATGGCCCCTATTCACTGGGGTTTTTTGTTATTACACCTTGTTCAAGAAGGGTTTTAGTGCTTTATAAACAACTGTATTAGTAAAGAAATCCATGGGGAGAATGACAGTATAGTTAGAAAAAAAAGTGTTTCCTTTGTCTACTAAAAGATTCTGCTTCTGGCGTGTGAGCCTGCAGGCACGTGTGTATTCTGTTGCCATTATATTCTCTCTCTGTCACAACAATGCCTGAACAAAGCCTGCAACTGGGGCTTAGCTGTTGTGTACAAGATGCTTCTTTATCATCACCTGTCACAGCAAAACCTCATTACAGGCTGCACAAAATGAGAGGCCTCAGAGAGTGGTGTTAACGCTTGGCTGCAATAAGTTTATGGTTTAAAGGTGAATACTGATACTGGAAACAACACTTTGAGTGACAATGGGGCGAAGATTATCCAGTGGAGTATTAGCAATTAAAAATGCTAAAAGCACTGATTTCTTTCTTTCTAAATCTTAGAATTTCCCAGCTGCTATTGTACCTTTTAAAGTTTTCTATACCAAATATCAGGAGCCAAACCCTCTTCAAGTGATGGCTTGCAGGTCACCTCTGCCCAAAAAGTGAATAAAAGTCATCTGCTAGCAGAGAGCTCTAGTGAAAAGAAACCAAGAAATGTCAGAAGAATAGCTGGTATGTCCCACTGACTGTAGCCAAGGAACATCTCCAAACTTCTTGAGCAGCGCGGCCAGATGGTCTGTCAAATCCAGTTCCAACATGCGCTGCAGCTGTTTGTCACAAACCTCCTACAGACAAGGGCATACGTTCAAAGTCTTTATCTTCTGTGGTGAGGCTTCCCTAAGGACACTCACATGCTTGTGTCCCAGCATCCCACAGAGTAAGGTGCTTCTTGATGACCTCATCATGTTTTCTAGTTTGAGCTGGCCTAGAGCAGCCTTTGAGGTGACACAGGCTGCCGTCGGAAGAGAAGCTTGTCTCAGATCTCTGATAAATCAGTAGAAAGCTTCCTCTTGAGCTATTAATAACAGGTGGTGATAATAACATACGCTATCCGCGTCAGGTTGGTAGTTTTTTTCTTTCCTTCCACTGTCTATAGGAATGCTGAAGTAAAGATTATAGTCCCAGGTTTGCAGGATTATAGGATCCCTTTAATTACTAGGCAAGGTTGTGTTGTTTGGTTGTTTTTTCTCCTTGTTGGCTACTGAGCTGTTTAATTTCTTCTATATTGAACATCAAAGCTACTAGTATGTTTAACAGCTGATTGGAAGGAGCCTTTCGTGAAGACTCATTACTAGGAGCCATTACTAACTAGTAAGGTGAGAAAGAGAGAATCTTCCAGTTCTGGAACTGGCATCTCTATTAATGACTGAGAAATTAGACTTACCACCTCACTTTCTTTCATTAAATGCATTGCTTACTATCCTTTCTTATAGCAAAGTAACGAAGCGATACCCCTCCTGAGCTGAATTTACAGCTCTGTGCAACTGCTTACAGCTGAGGGAAGAGTTCTGTTTTCACTTCATGGGTAGACATGCATATTGTTAAACAGTGTATAATTAGTGGTAAAATCAGTTGTCTCATTGATTTATTTTTTTTTTTCCATCTTCTTCTACAAATTATTGATTTGAAAGTTTAGAGAAGACTGAAAGAGAGTAATAATAAATGAAGGGACGTAACACCCGATAAGAACAGACGTGTAGTCGGACAGAGGTGAAGTACCAACTCAGCAGTAACAGAGAGGCTTTGGGAAGAGCGCCAGAAATAGTGGCTTAGTTAGAAATGCACCGAGAGAGCACGATGGGCACTGGGGCGGGCATCGAGGAAATGGTGGTTGCCTGTACAGGAAGCACTATTCATAGCAACTTGGTGCTGGCCAGGGAGCAAGCTAAGCTGACTATTTTCTCCCTAGAAGCAGCCTGAAGCCACTTGTCTTGCAGGGGTACTGATGGTTCTCTTGAGCTATGGGGACTGATATCCCTTAGGACCGGTTTATAAATGTTATTAACAATTGAAAATAAGATGAACAAACAAGCGTTACTGAAGCAACCAGGAGGAAATGTGGGAGAGGACCTGAGTGTGTAAGGCTTCCTTGAAACTTGGCATTTCTAGTTTATTTCCCAGCTCTGCTGATAGACGTCTTTGACCCTGGTTACACCATTTAGTTGCAGATACTGATGTTTCCCCATCTCTTGCCTGTTGTGTGTCTTGTCTAAACTGAAAATTGCTCAATATGTAATTTTTTGAGCATGTGTCTACGATAAAACACTCATTTTATTAAGGTAATAGATCATGGGAGGGAGAACAAATGGAACGTGACTTAATGATATGCACAGATTGATTCTCCTTCTCAGAAAAGATGGAATTTTGAATATGCCCTTTCTCTTGGCTTTATGAGGAATTACAGGAAAGGCAATCAACCTGTGCAAAAATTGAAGGTTAGATATTGCTATACAATGTAAGCTAATTAATCAAAAACTCCTGTGATGAAACAAGAACTCTCCATTTAGACTCAGAAGAAATACAGACTTCTGATATGACGAGCAATAACAGCAGAAGTATTAAGACACTTGACTTTTCAGGGTTTGTATATTTGTGTTAGGTGTTTTGAGTGGGTTAGAATGGTTTTATGAACAGAAAAAGAGCATCTTCTTTGCCCTAAAATAATAATTTCTTATGCCACTCAGTTGATACTTCTTCCCTTACCCTTTTACATTTTCTTTGTAAGGTGTTTGAGAAATATGAAGGCCTCCTTAAACAGAAGAGTCTGATACCAGACTGCAGGAAGTCTAAAAGTTGTATTCCTTTTCTTCTATTTATTTTTATTTTTCATAATTAAAGCCAGAGTAAAATTAGACAAAAGAAGCCATTGTTTTAGGGAAACGTACAGCAAACAGAAAAGAAAAACTGAAGACATATGGAAAATCCTAAAAATTTTTACCCACGATATCAATATTTAAGTGGGGGAATCAGTGTTTAGTTCTCCTGTATGTAACAAGGTGAACTGAAGGTCATGCTTGTGAATGAGGCCTGTGACTTGGGGTGCAAAGCTGGATAAATGTGTGTCCGTGTCCCCCCAGCAGTTCTTCAAAGTCACAGCCGTGGCCCGTCACTGTGGGAATACGTCGTGTACAAAGTTTGGCTGTAAGGGCAATGAAATATTCATCATCTGTGGGCAGGTTTTTTAATACTTAAAAAAAAAAAAAAATCTCTTAGAAGAGCAACAAGGATAGCTATTACCATTCTTAGCATTCCTCACTTGGCACCTTCACTGAAAAACTAATTCCATGTGAATTTCATGAATGTGACACTTCATCAATCCAATATGCACAGGTGTTTAACCACAGTGTAGGAGAGGAAGGCTAAGATAAACATAACATCCTTTCAGTGGAGACGTGTAAACAAGCTGGGGCCTTCAGCTGTTTTATCAGCTTTATTTTTAACCCTGGGAGAAATACAGAGTTCAGGAAATTGTCCTTCTAGTCACTTGGTTAAGGTATGGTCAGGAATTAAGAAAGGCTTTCTTGTGGCAGAACTGTAGCAAATGTAAATTATGGTTTGTTGAGAGTTTAAGAATTTACAGCTGCTGAGGATGTGGCTTTTGGAATTGAAGGGTGAATAGGAATGACCTTTTTCACCTGTAAATCTGACCTGTCCCCACTGGACTTCAGTCCACAGGGGAGAAAGCAGAAAATTATGTCCCTGCTCCTCCTCCTGTAATCTGATATTTTCCTGAGCAACTAGTACGCTACAATTGTAAAATGTAATTATTTTGCACCAAATTTGTCAAAGAATAATGCCTTCTTAAATTGTAAACCTTTCAGAACACGTCACGTGATGGATCGCGTATAGGTACCCCCATTTCCCAGGATTATGCAGCCTTAATACTTAATTTGCTTAGACGCATTTATTATGGCACTCATTCACCAAGGAATGAAATCCAGTGATACCTTTCCCAATGTTTTACGTGCATTTCTTTTTTTTGTCTTTTTTTCTTTTTTCCCCGGCATAGGTCCAAGCTGTTTTGAGAAGACACTGGAATCAGTACAAAATCCAATTTGAGCACAGCTTCAGCCACTCGGATGCTATGCGCACCGCTTCCTACACCGTCTCGTCAATCAGCGACGTTCAAGGCTACGGCTACAATCACGACTGCACCAGTGAACATTTAAATGGGAAGGGCTACCACGACATGGAGAGCGTTGTTTTAAAAACTGAAAAGCTCTACGGGTGACTGCCAAAGGCTGGGCAGGTGCCGCTGTGCTCACCCTCGTCGCTCACGAACTCCAAGTCCGATTTAATGACTTCACGGCCAGAAGATTTCACGTGACTCGGGATATGTTTTTCTCCTGAATGATGCAAACTAAACCAACAGGTTTGTCGTATGTATGTATATATATGGATATATACATATGTTTGTGTTTCTGTGTATCTATATAGTATGGACATCTGTACATATATATCTCTATATATGTATGTGCATTTATATGAGGATACAAACTTTGCCTCTTCAGTTTCTACTGTGTAGACAAAGTTGGCAATTTTTTGTACAAAGGGAATCAATGAAGGATTTCTTATTTTCGTGGAAGTTTGTAGAAGACTGTGTTGCGTTGAAGCCACTTCATTTGCCTATAGAATCTTAGATTGTAAATACCATACTGTAGTGTCTTAATTCAACCTAAAACAGAACAAAAGCGAACGGTTCCAGTAGGTGCAATAGTAACAATAGATTGTCCAGGTTAATTTTGTGTCCAGCAATTGACTGTCGGAAAAGCCCCACAGGTAGCCTGAGATAACTGACTCAAAGATAGTGACGGGTTGGTTTGGCCAGTTTGGTTTTTCCACTAATTTAAATCAGGCATAGAGACACTGGCGCAAGTCTGAGGCTCTACTTACTTCTGGACTGCAATGTATTTTACGGCAAGCTTTGAGCAATTTTATTTGAAATGTTTTTGCATATTCAGGAGTGTCTCCTTCTCCTCAAGTTTATGGAAGATTCTTATTGGTTCTTACTGGTTTAACTCATTAACATCAATGAGGCCTTATTGCCAGAAAGAAAATTAGTAACCTCAATAACTGTAAATCCTTGCAGACACTAATACTTAATTGAAGCTGATGGGATTTCACTGTGTTCTTAGGGAATTTACTCAACTAGGAAAAGATCATGTACAGAATTTGTTGTCGTCATTTTGTTGGTTTATTTTAAGTATTTCCCTGGCCAAATGCTTAATAATTTATTCCTTCATTCTTGGGGCAAAGTTTTGAATAATTTTGTGGCTTTTTTTGGTCTGAGAAAGGCATGCAAGACTAAACACAGCGCAAGTGACATATTACCTTTAAAGTCAGCGTATGAGATTCAGACTAATCGAGCAAACTAAGGTTAGTAATTTTCATTATTTGGAAAATCCAATATAAAGTTTGTCTCATAAAGGTTCAAAACATTACGGATTGAAAATTTTAATATTATTTTGGAGCGTTTGATACTGAATCTCCATCTCAATTAATTAGCTTAGAACAGTAATTTATAAACTGTTTCTTTGGTGAAATAAAGAATAAAGGTCTCCCTGAAAATGAGGAGGTTGTCAGGAAGGTCTTGAGAAAATGTGTCTTTATAGCAATCTATGTTCTTGTAATTCTTTACGCTTTAAAGAAATAGTAAGTTTTTTAAGTGAAATGATAGAAATGCTCAAGAATGAGGGCATGGTATGATAGCAAGTGAATTGAGAAAAGTCTTATTAAAAATCACAAAAGTAGAAAAAGCTTTTATTGGTTTATTTTGAAGATAAGCCTCCTTCAAGTGGGGAAAAACCAAAACAAAGTAGAGGACAGTAGATGATGCTGGAGTTGATAGACGATCATGCTGATTAATGTGTATCTGGTGCATGTAAGCCAGTCAAAAAAATGAAAGACAGTTCTCTCTGAGACCACTTCAATTTCAGTTTTAAATACTGAATTTTGTATATGAACAACTTGATTTTGACACTTATACATTTTTGTCAGTAGGCTTTCTGTAAGCTTCATTAGCATCTAGTTAATTTGCTGTCACAGTGTTTATTGGTTTGTGACTCATAAGGCTTTAAATGCTTCCTGTTTAGAAGGAAAACATTAGGACGATGTGGTAAGTTCACACCACTTGCACCTTTCCGTAGTTTTTTTACAGTTCTTATGTCTGGAATTTGAATTTAGAATGTGTTTTATTACTGATTTAGTCTCATAGTATAGAATCTCAGCTAGGATGCACAAATAAGTTTTTTGTTCTTTTGCAAGGCTGTCTGGTTGATTGATGCGAATGTTTGGAGAATTGGTTGGATCCTGTGCTTTGGAGTAGTGTGAAATCTGGCGATCAGATGTCACCATCTCTTCAATTGTAAGAATACAGTAACAGTATCTGCTACAACATGGTTAGAGGTTACTTACAACTCTGCTTGCTGCTCTATGTGGTGTTACTTAAAATCAGTGCAATGTTCTGAAAATAAAAATATCAGTGGTGCAGAAAATCCCTGCTCTGGTGTAGCAGCTTTAAATTTGGGGACCAGATCATCAACTGGTATAAATCTGTCTTGAGTTCCATTTTCAGAATCAAGGGGTACCAGCTGAGAAGCAAAGCCCAGGCAGACATCTGTCCATTTACAAGTGCTTTGAAGTCCTTTATGACATATTATCAGACAATTATTTCAATGGTACCTGATGGGTTTTTATAATTAAAACAGATGTGATGGTTTAGAGTGTGATACAGTATTAGGTTTTGAATTAAGCTTCCTTCTCAGCTAGGCAGTTAAAATTTAATAACCTATAAATGTTTATCATTTAACGTAAAGTACAAGTTGCTATTTGCTCCCTGTCCTCTGTTAGAGAAACCTATAATGGTGATTTAGGAGGGAAAATTGTTTTTCCACAGAAACCATCCTAATTCTAGGTGGACAATCACAGCGTGCTTCTAGGAACACCTCTATCTCCACTTCAGAAAAGAGACACACATCCCGCTGGGTGTGCAAGAAAAAGTGTGTGAGTGTGGAGGACTGCATGACATGGAAGAGCTACATTTCCCCCACCGCGTAAGGTTAACTAACCTATTGCCTATTTTGCATTGGAAAATGCAAATTTCCTATTTTGTCTTCCTACCTCACCTTTTTCAGTTCCTACACAACCAAGAGAAGGATCTGCTGCTTCAAATGTTTTTCTGTCACAATGAAATTAAAATCAAACCCTAATGCTGATTTCTCATGGCTTATTTTCTACTTTACAGAATGTTGTAGTCCTTATCTGTATTCTTTGGGATGGAAGGAAACTGTTTTGGTGGGGCTGTGAGATTCCTTTAAACATGCAAACAGTTATCTGTTATGATTTGCTCTTTTTTTGTTTTGTTTTATTATTTAGTGAGGATTTATTGTATCGATCTACAGGGGCTACAGGAATACTTGTCTTATATTTGGTATCTGTAATACCAGCATGTTACTATTTTATGAGAGGGAATGTCTACTTTTAATGCTACTGTCTTCAATTAACAAAACGTTCCATTGCAGGGTCCCCTCAGTTATTTGTTTGTTTGTTTCATGTTAGCATTTATGCTATGTATTTTTTTAATTGTGATGATCTACTCGAGTATTTGGCTGTAGAAATGCTGCAACACATACTCCTTTTCGTGTCATGAAACATTTGGTCTGGAGACCAGGCAGCATCCAAGTATTGTACTATGTAAATAAGATGAATAGAAGCTATAGCATTGTATTTATTGCTTACATTAAGAATGAAATGGAGAAAATGTGAAGTTATTTTTGGTTGTGCTTTGTTTTCACTTTGTTCATAAGAATCATCATGCATTTCAATTGCTGAAAGAAGTATTATGTTTATGATCAATAAAATATTTCTACATTTATTCAGATCTCTTGTGCTGTAATATGGAAATAACAAAGCTGATCTAAAGTAGGCTTTCAGAGATGTCTTAACTCTGTGTTAATTAAATATTAACCCAGGGAGAAATTAATGACGTAGACTTACTAACAATTACTCAGTTTTTCAGTGTTTGTTTATTTAATACTTACATTTTTAATGCATAGTAGAGGGTTGCATTTCTGGAAGAAGCTTGCATAGATGACTTAATGTAAGATGGCTGCAGTTAAATTATTTACTCAAAAGCTTCATATGCCTTTTTATTAAAAGTTACAAATACTTACTGATGTTAAGTATGTAAGCCAGATCTTCTGTTCCATCGTGAGCTGGCAGCAGAGTAGAGAATTAAGTAAATGTATCTATCTTTCTCATTCCATCAGTCAAGGTGGAGTTCCTCTCAACGTGGTGTTCAGCCAGAGAGACTGACTTGAGCAAAACATGTTTTATTCTGTAAGAGGAGCAAGAAACAAATCAATAGAGAAAATGAGTGAGATTTCCCCTGCTCCACCCCTCCAACAGAACCCACGGTATCTGCACAAAAGCTATGAATGACAGGTATGTTTAAAATCTGTAGAATTGAGTCTGCTCTTTGAATACTCAATCCTGTCTGACCTTTGAGAGATGCCTACCTGCATGTCATTGCTGAACTTTTGAAATACATGAAATTTAGGCATCTGTTTTCAAGTGCAACCTGCAGGAATTCTGTTTAACCTGCTCACTCATCCAAAACTGGGAGAGTGTTCTTTTTGAATGCTTTTGTGCAAATTCCATGAAATTTAGAGCTAGTTTGCTTACTTGCTTCCAGAGTGAAACATACTGCTTCAATATTTTTTTATTAACTCATTTGAGTGGGTTTCTACCACAGCTGCTAAAACAAATCTGGCAAAACAACTTTAGAATAACCTCTAACCTGTCTGCATTGTTTTTAATTTCAGACTGCTTCTCCTAGACTTTATGTCGGGGTGAACTGAAGGTACGGATCATAGCCAACTCCTCTCCTTCAGCAGACTCCTATTAAAAAGCATCCAGGAAATCACCATCTAGAGTTGAGTTGTTAGAAGTGTTAGGTTAACGAACAAACAAGGTTCTTTGCTGTTAGATAATAGCCATAAAAAGCAGTTAAATGCTTCACTTAGCTTGAATTTCCTCATTTCAGAGATTTGCTTTACAACTGAGCACATATGATGACGCTATTTATAGTTTCCTTGTGATACAAGATTAAAAGCTAAGATAGCACAAAAAACTTCAAATGGGGGCAAAAGCGCCCCAAGCTAACACTTGGTAATTTATTTGCTATTGGTATGGAAGGTCTTGCTACAGCAAGAGTTGCCACGGCCTTATTTCCAAATGGGAGATAATATAACCCAGAACAGACAGAAAGAGGGCTAGAAATCTTACTTGAATTGATAATTAAATTTCAGTTCTGATAAGCTGTGATACAATAGCTGTAACTGGAATAAGCTATGACTGAATAGAGTTAAATCATTTTTTGTACACTTCTAACTTGCATAAATCACTTTAGTATATATTATATACTAAACCAGCAAATAACTGCTGGGAAGTACGCTGCACTTTTTATCCTTTTCTTTTAAATATTAAGCTTTTCATATTCTTTACACAGAGTGGTAAGAATTAATATCTCATTGTCCATGTGAAAAAGCTGAAACTTAAACCACTTCAGTGGTTTAACCAGTGAGAATGTTGGATGTAGCCTGTGTCCAACTGGTGGATTAAAGCTGTGCTCAGAACACAGTACTATGGAGGACCTCAGTTAATTGTCAGCTCTGAAAGAAATAAAAAAAAGCTACTTTTTTATATTTTCCTATATTTACATGAAAGTATGAGAGTTAATAAGTACTCAAACAGAAGAATAAATAATTATGTTGTTAAGATTTAAAAAAGAAAACAATTAAAGACTACAGCGCTTAAGGGCTTTAGGGAGTGGTGGTTGCAGGAGACAAAGAATGTAATAGAAAGGAGAATAAATTTTCATTGCATGTGGAGCTGTAACCACTCTAGAAGACAGCAGAGCAGGGATCACTCCTTGATTTTGAAGGGAAGATATGTACAAGCTAGAGAATGGTGACTGACTTTAAAAAATAAAAGCTCAAAGTAATATGAAAACTCATTTAGGGAGTAATTATCCCTAAATTCTCTCTAACTTCTTTAGCATAGCCCTTTTTATTTATTGGTAAGCTAAAGAACAGATTTTTTTAAAAAATCTTACCTTTTTTAAAAAAAAAAGAAGAATAAAAGCTGTGCTTCTGTTTGCTTCAAGTGAGACAATCCTTTTGAGGTTGGATGTCAGGAACGGATGTGTGGTAGTGGTTCAGGGTGGAGAAGGAAGAGGAAGAAATCATCGTCCTTGGGGGTTTAAAACAACTTCACTCTGAAATCACATTTCAGCGAAAGGATATAAGCAATCCTGAGCTAAAGAAATGTACTCAAGGAAAAAAAAAAAAGAAAATAAGACTGCCTAATTAAGCCAAGCAACATTTGAATACACAGAGATCTTAATAGTGCGTCTTAATACTACTCTGTGTGTGTGAGACTCATATTTAAAGCGTGATAACGTGCAATCAACAAATGCACGGTCTCCCAACTCCTATTCCTGACGTTTGAGTAGGAGCCTGTAATTCCAGGGTTTGTTTCCTCTCATTCCTCTAATTTACGTCTATTAGACCAGCTACGAATATGTCTTACTGCTTTCTACCAAAACCTACTAATACCATTTACTGCTCCTCTGTGATACAGATGCTCTGTATCTGCATATACAGTGTTCAAACTGTTACATTCAACAATTATTTTATCCTTTTATATAAGTAAAGCAAATCCCTCAAGTCCAAATGTTACCACCTAAAACATTTTGTCCTTATGCCCAGCAGTACAAAAGTAGCACAAATGCTATGCACAGTAGCATTTGCAATTGGAGTCTCATATACCTAAAAGCATGTAAACATAGGATTTTGCTCTTCAAAGAAAAATAAAACATAGCATCCTACCCTCTGTAAAAGAATAAACAGTGATTCTTGTATTTTGTAGGTAATTTTAAAAGAGGAAATGCTCTTAAAGCACAAGTAGCCCTGTAATATTTAGACACGCCAACAAATACACTAGAAAATAAAACAAACCAAAATAAACCACCCCAAAACTAACCGATTTTGTATCACCTATTGCTACAGAATACTATTCAATTATGATAAACATTCCACTCTCTGCAAGATAAGAAAATTACTTCCTTTGAAAAATAGTCCAAGTGCTCTATTACAGTATCTTGCATCATCTTGTCACAGCAGTCACCATCAAAGTAAAAGTTCTAATCCAAAGTCTTAGCTTTTATGGTTATCTGATTCTAGAAAAAAAATATGTGCAGAGAATATACAAAATTCACTTTGAACTAGTGGATCAACTACATACCAGAGTGAATAATTCCCGTTGTTAATGCTGAGTCTTCAAACTGATCTACTGCACGCTGAACGTAAATAAACAGAATTAAAGCAACAGAAGTAAATTAAAACCCTAATGAAGGTGAGTAAGCCTCTTTGCAGCTAGTGCTGGCCTACAGCGTATTCATCCACATTCGCTATTAACCTTTTGAGAAAGGACGAGCTGAAACTAAATGCAAAAGATCTGCATCATACCGGGTTTTGTTTGGGGCAACAACTGGTGTTCAAACCCATACCTGGAACGAGAATAGGCAGGTGGAGGACGGGGGAAGCAGGCGGATGTGCCGACACACACACTCCGGAGCCTGCAGGCACGTGGCTGCTGAGAGCCCCGATGCCGATTCTGCAGAGCCGCGATGCCGGCCGTGATACCGGGGCAGAAACAAGGAGTACAGAGGTGAGGAGCCCTTTGGGAACAGCAGGATAAGTCTTATATCAAAATTGCAATAACGCACAAAATGCATTTAACAACATAAGCAAACACAGGCCCGGACACACACAAAAAAACTTAGGAAAAACCAACTAACCTTTTCCAAATCTCACAGAAAAGCCTGAGTAACATCTATTTTTACATGTGCTACTCCTATATATAATGAACAAAGCAAAAGCTTTTTCTCTGTCACTTCATCCTTACAGACTGCCATCCTCTTTTATCCAGGAGCCTGTCTCTAAACTGTAACAAGAACCTGAAGGGAAGTTCAGAGCTAGGAGTTTTGTTAGTGTAAACACAATGATAAACATGATAAAAATATCGCTGGGTATATTTGATTTAAAGTAAAGAGTAAAAAAAAGCAGAATGCGCTATTTTGTGTCTATTTTTATAAATGTCCCACAGCAAGGTTTAACTTTTTGCCTTTCATAACAGCTACTTGTAGACTTAGACAAACGATAAGGACTTTGCCCCCTATCTTCCCCCGGACATAAGACCTTAAACATCAGTGAAGAACTAGGAACACAAATGCATAATCACGTTTTACTCAGCTAACCTTAAATATGAGCCAAATACATCCATTTAGCAGAGAGCTCAAGAGCGCATCTGGCTAGGTTTCCCGGGAGGATCTGTGGCCATATATTCCGCAGGATGGTGTCCATAGACCAAGCTCTGTTACTCACAAAGGACTCCAGGAGCTGTCTTCAAGCACTGGCTCCTTCCGTCACATTTCAGGCAGATGATGACAGTAGGAGTTTCCTTGTTCAAGGGTCTTTTTCAATATTCTGTGGGCAGATCATCACCGTGGATACTTCAGAATCTGCAAAAAGAACAAAATTCACAGCAGGAGATCTCCGACTTAGATAACTCGAATAATAATAACGAAGTTGTGTTACTTTTCTGTGGGTTGTAATACAGTACAGTGATACTGCCTTGTTTGTCATATTTGCAAAAAGCACCTCAGTTTAACAGAATTGTGATAGGCTTCATTAAGATGATGCAATGGACTAACTACAAGAGTTTAGGAAGTTAGAATATCATTTCCTCCAAAATTTTCATAACAAATACCTGTTATAAATGACCCAAACGGTCCTTTCCAGTCCAGGTCTGTATTTGCTCTGAGGTACGGAAAATGTTTCTCTTTCTTTTTTGACGGTGGAAGTGACAGTAGCTATTTTTCAACTTCATCTAAAGCAAACCACCTCTTTTTTTCTTCCCCCGCCCCCAGGGACTTGTTTATAAGTGTCAGGAGTGCTGTAATTAGCCTGCTCTAGCTGTAATTAAAAAGCTGATTAGAATGATCTCTAATTGAAATAGAAGAAATTCTTAACGAAGCAAGTTGAATCAGGAAGCTTTCACAGAAATAAGAAAAATATTGAAAGCAAAAATGGAAAGTTATTAACACCAGAATTCTGGAAACGTGTTTTTGTTGCATGCAGTAACAGCACTACATACAGTTACATTCTTTCATTATATAGTGGGGAAAAGAATTATTTTTTTTAAGTCATGTAATGTGGGGTTTTTTTTTTAGAAGAGCTCTCAAAGTGGAAAAATACGCTTTTTATGTAAGTTTGAGCAAAATATTTTGAGTTTTACACCTCGCTCTCCTTCTCACCACCTCAGACCTCGGTACGTCATTGGCATTGACATGATTTTTTTCAATTTTTTTTTTCAAACAAAATCCTCCCCCTATTTCTTAGTATTCACCAAAGTGGATACCCAGAGGGTATCCACATCCCCACAAGGTACTTTCCCTTCCACCAGCTATCTCTGAAGGTCTTGGGAACTGGAGGTAATACTGCTCCAGCCAAGCATCTCCAGCTCGCAGGAGGAGGGCAGGGGGCCAGTCACTAGCACTCACCGACTTTCCGTTTCAGTTGAGGTACACTTGGCACAGGAGCGAAGGAAACGAAGCCTCAGAGAGTCTTCAACTCACACCCATTTCCTCAGTAAAGTTGTTCTGGCACTGGGGCATACCTGGCATCGCGCCCTCCTGCAAGGAAGAATGCACTGAGCTGGTTTTCTGGCTGTACTCTTCTCGTTGCGGAATCTCTGGCCTGCTCCTCAATCACTCCCCCTTTATGCCTTTTTAATGCTGTTGAAATAACTGAAGGGAGAAGGAATCCCCATCAGTTTCTACATGCAGAGGCAGCTGCAAGTTGAAAGCCAGACAAATCTAAGAATTCATCATATTTCTAATCCAGCAGAAGAATAAAATAAATAAAGCATAAAATTACTAAGCATACACAGACGGTATGAACACTCTGCAAGCCACTGGCAATACCGCAAATACACAGACACTATTAGCAGGCAAAGGTATGGAGCAGTGTTACCAAAAAAAATAATAAATTAAAAAAATATTTGTACAGGTATGGACTGCTAGTGATTTAAGATCTCCAAAAAGAGTCTGCCTTCTATCACTGCAAAAGAAGTGTACCTCAGAATAAAGACAAATTGCTTAGCCCTCTACTTACAGACATTCGCTCCTCACTTTCCAGGCAGACACAGGGGCTGATGAGAGGAAAAGTTAAAAGGGAGCCTGAGGCTTCTTCCATCAGCATCAGTGGGCACGGCCTATATGGTTAAGAGAAAGGACAGGGCAGCAACTTCACCCATTCTTCTCTTTTCCTTCCTGGCTCGTTCCTTTATTCACAACATAATATCATCTGGCGTTAACTGCAGTGGTGCTACACAATGAACTCCTTAGCCCCCCAGCTCAGTTCCCTACGATGGGTGCCAAGGTAAAGAAGTCATTCCTATTTCTGTTAAAGCAATATTTACGGTTGAAGGGATTTACTGTAGAGTCTAAATACTCTCTCCTGTTTCTAGACTAGATAAGAAAGTTCCCGTAGACTTAAGTAAAGCAGTTTAAATAAGATGTCTCGACCAACCTAACTCTCTAGAGTTGAGCACAATATTTTTAAAGGTTGAAAATTCTTTTTTAATAATGTCTCCTTTGTTTGCAGCTGAAAACAGTAATATATGAATGTAGTGAGTATGACTAGTCTAGCAATGGTTCGTTCTCAACTGTAACTAAGTAAACTGTACAGAGCTAGCACAGATTTGGATTAAATAAATGTGGATGTACTTGCTTCCACCTAACTCTTCAATCAGTACTGCCATCACATTCACAACTCAGCAGCATCTATATGGTCTACCCATGGAACATATGTTGGGAATGTTCCATTCACCAACTTAACAACCACTATGAGACCATAGATTTCAACTAATGCACTTGATTGCATTTGATCAGCTGACCCTACAGCCTCTATGTTCCTCATAAATATCCTATAGGTTCTGCACTATCTTCATTTCTAGCCTTATACATTTCTTTCAAAGCCTCTGAAAGTTTATTATCGCCTACGGGCAGGAAAACATCAGATTTTTAAACTGACAATAGGGGTATGTCCTCTAATTAAGGGCATGGTAGTTGTCTGTGCCTGCTGATGGACAGGCTGTGTGTTTAGCAAGATACACTTAAAGAATCACAGTTTTCTTCTAGTCACAAATAAGTGAGATTTACTGGAGAATGCGAGTTACTACAAAGGGAGAGAATATGTTCCGAAGTACCTTAAAATGTGTAATGAAAAATCAAATTAACACTGCTTTCAGGTAACACTGACAGCCAGATTTTTACCTTTTTGAGGCCTATTGCATTATGTTTCCAGGCCCACAACAAACAGAAAGATGTTATGTATTAACATCACTATCAGTCATCTGGCTTCAGGGTGCAACTGGAAAAAAAGAGGGGTACCTGGCAAAAATGTGTTCCACTGCTGCTAAAATCAGTGTTTTTACCACTGCTGCCTCATTGCAATCATCCTCAGGGTACTGCAGTGAATCCTCTTTTTATGAGCCCAATGTGACTGAACAATCCAGATAATGCACTGCTCTTTTATAATCACAGGTCCAAGATCACACTTGATTGAGTAAGAGTGATGTTTAAATTTAAAGGACAATCCTGGCAGATATTACTGTACCGTCATCTTTATACTCTATTTTTCAAACAATGCAGCTTAAGAGCTATACTAAAGGTTCATGAAATATGCTCCAGTATGTTCTTATGAATGTAGAGAAAGGCCAAACGGACCTTTTCTGATCTACACTATTGCCTTTCAGTATAAAGAGCTGTTTAAAAATTGAGAACACGAGATCCCCTCAGTAAGAAATAGACGGTGTGAGCAGCATGTTCTCATTTCAGTGATCACAGAAAGCGCAATTCAGCAAAAAAGATCCTGCTTCTCCCACTTGCTTTGAACTTCTCATTTTATTTTTGCAAGCTTTCTTCATCATCTGTAAATACTTAAGCATGGCCATGTGATACGGAATTACAATATGATATCTCCTCCAACTATGTGTCATTAAAATTATCCTGCTCTGCCTTGAGATTCAAAGTCAATTCATTTGCAGATTAGTTTAACTGCCTCTGGAGTCTGCAGCCACAAGAAGAGGTGAGCCCCAGACCTACTGAAGCTTGCAATGGGAGCGCAGTAGAGGTGCAGAGCTCCAAAAAGCCGTAGGCAGGACTTGAACTCTCAAAACAAAATGATAAGATCCATTTTTACCTCTCAGTTCAGTGAAGGTCTGTGACCACCCAGCCATCTTGACAGTAAACTAGTTGAGGTGTCCTTCTTAGCTGACACTGTCTGGTGCTGGATTATCCTCTTATTCTTTCCCGTGAGCCACACAGGAACAACTGCAAGAGAAGAGCGCCATGATGATACTTTCAACTCTCATGTGAATTTCAACAGGGCCAAACATATTCTGGTCCTCTTTTGTTTAAATATTTAGTTTATTTAGTTTTGTTGCCTCCTCTGAGTCTATCTTGGCTCTGTTCTAAGAGCCAGGCTGTTCTTTTCAGCATTTAATATCTTTCTTTGAAGATTTTTTTTTTTAAAACCGCTACAGTACCCATCAGCAAGCCCTTCATACACTGGCAGTTTACCACAATATCTAGTCCAGACTAGTTATTCCAGAACTCCCCTTGTGGACACTGTTCTGTTCCTCCGGTATAAAAGAGGACTGCATGTTTTCATTCTTGATTTTCTTTATTCATCTTGGAACAAAACCTTTTAACCATAAATATTTTTTTCTGGAATATCTACTCTGGCAAGTTTCCAAGCACAGTCCTCCCAGCAGTAGCTAATGGGGAAGAAAAACATAAGGCTCTCCGAGACTCCAGGGCATATTTTGGATCTATAAATCAGCATCCCCTACATTAGGTCCTCGAAGAATCTTTGTTTAATTATTTTGTGCTAAAAATTATTGTTCTTGTACGGTTGCCACATGACTCCATCTCTAGTATGGACCACCATTCAACAAATAGTCATGATAGTAAAATGTACTGTACTAGCTTATTGGTTTTTTCTGGACACACAAAAAATGTTACGATATCTGGGTTTGCTGAAAGACACAATGAAAAAACTGTTGCAGAAAGTTTATATTTAAGCCTTCAAGGACTGTGTCACTAAAAATCTCGTGTGTGGATGTATGTGCATTTTATAAATGCAGAGAAATTGCAACCAGTGTTTGCAACAGTATTAAAGCAGGCTGTATACTCAAGCCAATTCCCCAGTAACATTGGCTTTATTCCTCTGTAACTCTTCTGAACTCAGTATACTTCAGCATATCTGACATCAGAATCTTCACCCAAGAGGCAGCCTACTTGGAGACAAGGAAACAAACCCATTCTTTTCTCAGTTTAGGTCATGCTCACTCAATGTGATTTTCTTTAACAGCAGCTGAATGTGTTAATCAACAAGCTTGAAATCAGCAAAAAGCTCTAAGCAATCAAATTTGTTGACATTTTTCAAGAGTGCCTTGCCTGTGCAAGCTTCTGGTATGTGATGCTTTGTCGTTTGCCAGGCTACAGCCAAATGAGAGAAATTTATCATGCAAGAAGTCTGACAGAAATACGCCAGAACTGCACTCACTCTTTGGTAGAAATCGGTGCCCTTCATATGGAACAGGATGCAGAATTGCTGCTGGGGTCTCCATCAGAGGTGGTTTCTTAGTACGTGAACGATCGGGTTCTAAATTGAATAAAACAAATGTCACAGATTAAACTCCATTTCAATCACACCAGAAGAAAAATAGTAACTAAACTCCCCTGTAAAAAAATAATCTGTTCAATTTTTTAAAAAAGTTATGTATGGCATGACAGTTTCCAAATATTGAGGAAATAGTGAAGGAAAGAATTGTTTACTTTTAAACAAATTGAAATTATTCACCAAGAAATTATTTTTCCAGGAGAGAAGGTCATTATTTTTAAGAGGCTACGATAAAATACAGAACACAAAATCAAAATACGGAGCACTCATCAAAAAATACAGAACACAAAAATTCTGAAATGCTACAGTTTCCCGTATTTCCTTCTCTCTGTTCTTTTGTCATTGTAGCCAACACACCTTGGGTTTATTTTTCCCTGACATTTTCCTTTTGTCAACATGTGATGTTGTCTCAGACTCAGTAGATTAAAGCTATTCTTGTCACAGACGCTTTAATTGCCGATGCAGATCCCTGATTGCAGAGTAGGTCTATCTTATAAATAATACACTCCTATCTAGAGTTCAGACTGCTTTAAATGCAAACTGCTGCTTTCCTACCGGCTGTTTTTTTCAGGCTCTAGAGCCACCTTTTAAAGGCTTTGGATAGTTTGGTTCTCTTGACTCCACACACACTATTTAAGCTTCATGATGAGTCTGTAACAGCGGCATTGAATGAACTCTAAAGAATTATGCCTCAGCAGTTATTGATACCACTCACTGCTCCAGCTGCCTGTCCCAGTTGACTGTCCCCCGACAACACCGGCCTCTCAGCAGTGAAACCATATTATCAGTGTTTCCATACTATTCCATTTACACACTGGGTATTTCAAGGCAGATCTACTGTGTCCGTTAACCCACTTCTAGTGGGTATCCTCTTTCATTTCAGCTGAAAAACAGCTGATGCCTAGTTGATAGTTTTGTCATGTATTTAAGTGTTATGCAGTACACAGACTTGCAATTAAGCAGGTTACTTATTCGTATCTAATTTCTGGTCTTAAGGAAGATATATACACCCTCAATGGCTTTAAAAAAACACCTCGCCAATTTATCTGATATATCTGATAAGAGTTAACACATATAATGACAGTATGTAATACCTTTCAAGAGATAATAGCAAACTGTCTTAACATCTTGAATAACAACATTTTGGAGTTTTGCCTTGAGCAACTAAGGGAAACTATTGCCTTGAGCAATAGTTTGAGATTTTATCAAAATATCTTTAATATAGTATCCATATTTTAGGCAAAATAAGACAACCGTGCGTTTGTTTTGTGTTTTCTGATATCACTCAAAGCAAACAGATGCTTTGGGCCTTACCCTTTTAGCCAGAGCAAAGTCTTAAATCATTTCATGTTTATATTCAATTTACAAATCATGCTTTTGTATACAAAACACTCCTCTGTCTACTCTTGGAAAGGAGAAAAAATTGCCAGGATAATTTTTGCAATAGAATTTTTTCTTTTCAGACAGTTTCAGAAAACATGGCCCTTCCATGATTCCAGACTTTTTTTCCCAGCCCAACCCAATTAGATTACAAATATTTTTCTTTATCTGATCACAACAGCATTAAGATTTGTTAGTCTCTGTGATGTACAAGCTGCAAAACTCCAGCTTTGCTTACGGCAGGACTGTGCCAGTACTCTTACTCTCCTTGGAAAGGTCTCCAAACAGCTGAAGTTTACACTTGTTGTCCCAGTAACATAACTACTCGGACTAGACACTGGGACCTCGGTCCAGCTTTCATCCCATGGCAAAGCAGCAGTGTCAGATTGCTGATTCATGCAGCTAGGTTAGGCAAAAATGTCTCCATGAAGGCACCCTTCCAAAGCAATCCATACACTCTGTCAGCTGAGGCAGGCAGGACGCCTATTTTGACCTACTTCTAAATCTTTGTGCATTCACCTCTTTTCCAAGATGATTATATCCAGTATCATAAATCACATTATGGTTTAGCTATAGGCTGACATTCCTGTTTCTTTCCAATGTCGTTCTGAGCCTCTGTGTTGATCTCGTTTCCTCTTTTAGGTTTCTAACTAAATCCCTATACGATTACATTTGCCTTGTGTTCAGCAACATCTCTGAAGTGCTGAGAAGTAGGAAAATTGCAGCCTGTCCAAAAGCTCAGTGTTTTGTATTTTGTTGGTTTCTTTAAATTAGCACATAAAAGTACCAACTGTTGAAAAAATGTGACATAGCTTTCTTTCATACTATTTTTTAAAGAAGGGAAAATTTTCCCTTTCTGACATATTTGAGTCTTTTCATACAACAATGTCCTTTGGATGTTTTTGTTCTCTCCTACAAAAAAGTACCTATTATTGCTTCTTTATATTTCTCCCCAAAATGATAAATACCCAACTATCGGCACAGGAGTACCAGGCTCTGCTTACACTTTTCTTCGTGTTACCTGCAGAATGGGTGTAAGAGTACTTAAAAAACCTTGCTGACCACACATAGAAAACATATTGGAGAGGCTACCGAATCACAAAAAACACCATATGGTTCCTATACTTTAAAGTGACATCAAAAAAACAACTCCAACTTCTTTCCAACACCATCAATAGATGATAAGTTTATCTGTCGCACTATTCGTAGAGGTTAGGCAATGATGAAAGTGAGTGAAGATGAGTGGTCTACCAAAACAAAAATGAATTTGACACTGGGGTTTTTTTCAACCCACAGTATGGATAATTATTTTTTGTGAATTTATGTATGCAAAGTAAAGAAAGTAAAAACAGGAAAAAAAATTATCCATAGACATCAGAAGCTTTCTCCAAGCTAGATTTCCTCTTAAGACAGAGACTTCTGCTGCCTGTCATGTATTTTTCTGAATTTACTCTTATATGGCTGTTTTCCTTCTCACTGACAGCAAGACAGTGTGAACTTTGAACAGTAACTTTGAATTGCTCTGACCGTTCTCCAATTTTTATCGTTATTTCCAGTCTTTAGAACGTATTAACAGCAATCTTTAGAGGGTGACTGAAATTTCAGCAATCCAAATTCAATATTTGATAAAAAGCAAGAGCAGCTTTGGGGGCAATATGGTCCCCAAGCTAGAGATTTTCTGGTTGCTTGTCTCAAGACAATCAGAAACAAAGGGTAAAAGAATTTCTTCCAAACAGACAACTGAGCTACTTTGCCTGGAAATAGTACCTCTGCCTGTAATGGAATGATATAGTTTAGGTGCTCTTAGAATTGTTCATTCTTTCCCCTTCCTCCCCCATAATAGATAAACCTTCTAGGCTTACTGAAGATATGAAGCTGCAAATACATATTTTTCTTACACTGAGTTCCTATGCATTTTGTTGGAAGAGTTAGAAAAAGAAGTATTTGATAACTGAATTATTGTGCTTCCTTACTGAAGTCACTTCCTGATAAGGAGCCAAGCTAATTTTCTACAATAAATGAGAAAGAGAGCTTGAATAATCGAGTCATCTTGCCTGGTCACAATCTGTGCAGTATCATTCTGGCTTAGAAAACCTATGTCATTACTTTACTCCTAAAAAATACGTACAAGCCAACTAAAAACGTTATGAATTTCTTGTAGGATTCAGATTTCTATATTCAAAGAGGTAGAACCATTTACAGCAAACCACTGTCAAAGATATTACCAGCACCTTCAACCTTCACCTTTGTTTGTATTTTCCTCCCTAAAGTGAAGTCCTGCTCAGGTTTGGCAGGTAATAAGTTATAATTTCATAAAATATATTTAAAATACATGTACATATAATTACCAACCCCAAACCCCCACAACTTCCATCTGAAACTCACAATTAAATAAGGATAAGACTATTCCCATAGAATTTAAAGAGTAGGTTAAATGATGAAATGTGTAGAATAAAAGGCTAACTAGTGCTGAATACGTTTGTAGGACTTTTCAATATACCTGAAATTGAAGGGAACATACAAACTCCAAACAGCTTTAAAAGCTTTTTGGAAGTTCTGTTAAAGCCATTCCTGATGTTTTTTTTGGAAGTAGTTCCCATCCTCAAGCTTCTTTCATGTTCTGCCATCATGTCAGTGAAGCTTTGTAGTCATGCTTTGGCTTCTATAAGAAACCAAGCCAGAGGAAGTAACTTTCTTTTTTTCACTTTTATAGTAACTACTTTTTCAATGTTATGATCTTAATTCAGAACATTTGGTTGCATTTGAAAAATGCTCATTGAATTTAGAGCAATCACAGGCTTGAAAACCTTCTCAAAAGTTCTGCTGACTAGAAAGCGTTCTGGTTTTACATATTAGAGTACCTAGCAACATAAATAGCATTGATAAACAATCTAATGCTTAAAAGCTATCAATCCTTTATGGGAACACTCTTAAATTAGTTTAAAAACTTCTGTGTTACTGGAAATGATAGAGTCTCAAGTGGAAGAAATAAGATTCACATATGTTCTATACCAAATCTATCACCCTCTTGGCCTTCTCAGTCCTCTGTGGGAAGTAGTTCCTACTAAAGAAAGTCATAATAGCCTTTCTGTGCATATCTCGGTCACTTTGGCACAAAGTCTGAGCCTGGCCACATGGTTTTAGCTACTTTAAACTTACCTTTGTTGAGCAAGTGATCAGGCTTTGAAATGAAGTCCTTAAAGAGCGTCCACATGAGCAGAATGCTCCACAGAGGGGCTGCAATAACAGCAATAGCTTTTCAAGCCCGTGTGTCGTTGAGATAGCACATCGTCATATTATTGGTCAGCGCATTTCATTGTTGCATTCTAAAATGTTGGAAATCCTCACCGTGTAAATGCAGGGCTTTATCAGTGAAAACACAAATGTTACAGGAACCTGTCCACAGCACCAAACACAGTGATCAGACTGCAGTGAAGACAACTAGAGGTCATTGGTAACCCAAGCCCTCAAGTGTTTATGACTCAAGCAAATGGTAAAATAACAATTTTTATAGAAAATTATTGCCTAGTAAACAAGTGTTTCTCTGAACTAATAAAGTGATAATCCATGAAGGTGCTGGTTCACTGGCACCAAAATTTTGAGGCAGAAAACTATTTTTAACTCTAAAATATTCCTGCTATTTGGTATAAGGGACCTGATATCAAACTGTGCACGGAAACAAGCACATATACTGAGTTTGGTACTGGAAACGCAACTGGGAAAGAGGTGGCAGTACCCAGATTCAAATTTGTTAAGGCTTATCCTAAAATATCACTTACTTTTGATGATTACTTTAAATCAGCAAATCTGTGTTTCCAACTTCCTCATGGTCTATAGCATGAAGCAGAAGACATTGGATATAGAAGCATCTCCATCGTTGGCACTAATTTCAGGTTATTCCCAGCTGACTTGTACTGGATGTGTCTCGGTGGTTATGGTGAGAGCCTGTGGACAACTTGTAATGGCAGGAGGAACAGTATCAGTGGAGTTCGAGCATACGATGAGCATGTTAGGTTGCTGAAAATAATAAAGCATATTTCAGAAAGCATAAGGTAACGAACAAAACCACTGATAAATTTTATGTATGAATCTCTGTAGAAAATATTTCCTACCTAACCAGATTCAAAAGCGGTAATGATTTCACTGTGTGAGAAACAGCGTGGCATTGCCAGTTATGAACCAGGATGTAAAAAACCTAACAGTGAATGCCAACAACCTGCATTAACGGCATCCAAGATGCATAGGGAATTCTAGAATATCAAAAATTAAAATATTCTGCAACTAAGTTCACCCTTTAAAGTAGAGGAGCATGTAACATTACTCCCCAGCAAACTGATCATTCTTACTTTCTCACCGAAGTGCTAGACCATACTAAGACACCTTCACAAACTCTATGAATTTAATTTTTTTAGACTTCAAAACAGACTTAAAGAGATAAAAAATGCAGATTCTTTATTTCAAATTTTGAATGATTTTTCAGTTCAGCTGAAAGTACAGGGTGTAAATTTGTGTTTATAGAACATAATTTAATCTATGACATCATTAATAGTCTAGCATACCACTCTGTTAGATGTGGCCAAGAAAAAGGAACAAACCCAACAAGTACACAAACACCCAGCGGCAATTTTCAAAATAACACCTACCTGCTGTATCTGAATTACTCTGAGACTATTTCTAGAGATTACTATACACATGTGCCTGAGTGAAACAATAATTGCAAGGCAATGCTGTGCAATAAGTAATAATTAGTGAGAATTTCTTCTGTTCTCTCCTCCCTCCTTTCCTTTACCCTCTTGCTTCCTAGGGCAAAAGTTCACAAACATAGGACTGTCCCATCTGTGTGCAAGATGACTGTTCCCACTTAGGCTCTCAGCAACTTCAGTTTACAAATACTTGGCTGCAGTAAGAGATGATGTTCTTTTTATTGTTAGAGGTTTTTCTTCACCCAGAATGAACTCTCACACAAAACTGTTACTAGCTCCACCTTAATAGTGATAATCAGTGCTTAAACGAGCAGACTATTATTTGTTATTACCATCTATTTGTATTCTGTAATATTCAAAACTCCATAAAGGATCAGGACTATATGCTGTATGAATCTGCAGAGACAATGCCTTTCCAGTGGAGAGTGTATAGTTTTATCAGAAAACAAACAAGCAAACAAACAAAAACACCCAAAAGAAACAAACAGACAAAACACAGACAGACACACACAAAGAAAACCCACAAAAAAAAAAAAAACCAAAACCCACAACCGAAACCAAATGGAAAAAATAAGAAGGAACATCAGAAAATTCATGTTAATAGCAATTAGTTGACAACTTGCATTAGGGTGAAAGCCTAGGTATGTTAGCCGAGTATACTGAAAGACGTTGAAAAGCAAGAAGTGAGAAGAAAGATGCCGTCTGACTGATGGGTATGGTAAATGAACTTACTGGCAACATTCTGCACAAATTGAGCGAGGGTGGGTAGGGCAGCCAGAGTAATCTGTCTGTAGGTTTGTGTAGAGAGAGCCTTGCAAAGCCTATAAACCAACAGAGCAGTACAAAATAACAGCACGGTGTGATACTGAGTTACTTTAACTAGAGAGGCACAAAAGACTCATCTCAATTAAAATGGTAAACCCTCAATTATTGAACTTCATGATAGAACACGTTAACATGAAGATATTTAAGAATATATATTGTTAATTTCTTCTCTATTTAGTAGAAACATCATTTGGTGCAGAAATTATCACAGTGTTTATAAATACCAGGATATGAATCACACCAAAAGAGCTTCTTTGTATACAATGTTAATGCAAAAATAGGTTGCTTTGAGATGTTCAGGAAAGTGTCTTTAATAGCTTTGGATCAAATTTACTGATCAGCTGACATGTTGTGAAAGGCCAGAGTTTGTGCCTTTACATGAACCCTGTTACATTCGCATGTTGATCCCAAAGGATTTGATTCTAAATATATGTAGTGCTCAGTATGTAATAAGAGATCCAAAATAAGCATGGGATATTTCTGTCAAAGAATGACAAGGAACTGTACATATAATCCCTAGCACCAGTATCAAAACTGTGTCCCTTGTTGTAACCTTGTTGTAGATAGAACTACTGAACATTCACAGGCTCTTAGCGGCTTTATGGGAAACTCACCGAGTTATCCAATGTAAAAATAGAGCCTTATATAGTGCCATATAAAACTCTTAGTTCATTTTTTGACAAGAGGCAGTAGAGTTTGCCAAACAGACTTTTTAGCAACTGAATTCTAGATTTTTAAAGACCACATACTTTAGGTTATTTTTTTCCAAGACATACATCTAATTGAACAAGTCAAACTGAATTTTCATTTGCTATCCTACTTAAAAAAGAAAATATCATTTTATGTGATACCATTTACGTCTTGGAAAATTTAACCTGGAACATTTTGATATGATAATGTAATTCTGCTCTATCAGTCAATAGCTATATTTCAGAAAGCACCAAAACCAAGCTTGGTTTCTGTTTATTCAGGGCATCTGAGATTGATCTTCTATCACCTGGCAATTCCCAAGTCATTTTTCAGAATTCATTTAGAAATGCGCTTGATCTCAAATACTAAACAAACTGGAAACCAGCTGAAGAGATAAACAGAAGCCAGTAAAGCTGTGGAATCCTCAATATAAATCCTCAGTATAAATACAGACTGGGGGATGAGATATTAGAAAGCAGCCCTGAGGAAAGGGACTTGGGGGTGCTGATGGACGAGAAGCTGAACATGAGCAGGCAATGCGCT
>VXAK01011158.1:362-15637 GCA_013399435.1 Arenaria interpres
GATGGGTGAAGGACCCCTCAGTGGTGGGTGTCCCCTCTCCTCGGTGGTGGGTGTCCCCTCTCCTCAGTAGTGGGTGTCCCCTCTCCTCAGTGGAGGGTGTCCCCTCTCCTACTGTTGGGGCTGGGACCACTCAGCGGCGGGCGTCCCCTCTGCTCAGTGGTGGGTTGAGGAACCCTGCAGCCATGCATGCCACCTCTCCTCAGCATTGGGCTTGGGAGGCTTCAGTGGTGGGTGTCACCTCTTCTCAGCAATGGGTTTGGGATTCCTCAGCAATGTGAGAGGAAGCCCTCGCCCATGGGTGTCTCCTCTCCTCAGTGGTGGGCAAGGGACCCCTTGGAGGTCAGTGTCCCCTCTCCTCAGCAGTGGGTGAAGGACCTCTCAGCAGTGGGTGTCCCCTCTCCTCAGCAATGTAAAAGGGACCTCTCAGGCATCAGTGTGTCCCCTCTTCTCAGTGTTGGGGTTAGGACCCTCCAGTGGTAGGTGTCCCCTCTCCTCAGCGTTGGGGTTGGTACCCCTCACCCATGGGTGTCCCCTCTCCTCAGTGGTGAGTCAAGGGACCCCCCAGTCATTGTGTCCCCTCTCCTCATTATTGGTTCAAGAGACCCCTCAGTCATGGGCATCCCCTCTCCTCACTGGTGGGGTTGGGAAGCCCCAGCAGTGGGTGTCTCTGCTCCTCAGTGGTAGGTCAAGGTGTCCCCTCTCCTCACAGGTAGATGAGGGACCCCTCAGTGGTGGGCGTCCCCTCTTCTCAGCAACAGATGAAGGATCCCTCAGCAGTGGGAGTCTCCTCTCTACAGGGGTGGGTAAGGGACCCCTCAGCAGTGCTTGTCCCTTCTTTTTCGGGGGGACATACAGTTACAAGAAGCATTTCTTTCCATTGAGGCTAGAGGATGACACAACTCTCCTCCAGGCAGAAGTCCTGCCTTTCTGCTGCTCCTCAGAGGTGGCAGGAAGTGTGTGGGTGCAGCTCAGTGTATGCACATAGTATACCTGGATCCCAGAAAGCTTTTAACAACGTCCTGCACCAAATGTCCTTAGTCCATCTTAAGCTGTAAGACACTGGTCTCCACGGTTAAGCAGACAGGCAATGGAAGGTAGGATGGCAGGTCGGTTTTCAAGGGGGAGGAAGGTACCAGAGATACCTTCCTTGGGAGCTGCATGAGGCCTTCTTTTCAGCAACTTCATAAATTTTCTGATGGGATAGAGTTAACTGCGGCACTAATGTAGGGCAGTAAAGGGCTGAGGCTGCCCTGAAGAGTCCGGTGGGGCAAGAGTGGTGTTGTGTGACCAGGCACACCAACAGCAGATTGCAGTCCGTGTTGCGAGATGCAAAGTGATGCACAGGTGGTGTAATCAAGGATGCACAGCACGAGGGTGGACTTAAATTAGCTAATGCAACTTGCAGAAGAGATCAGAGAGTCATGGTGATGTCAGCACACTGCTTGCCAAGAAAAAAGTGAAGTAAACATCAGGGATTATCAAGAAAGAAACAAAGTACAAAACAAAAAAACCCTGTCCTGCTGTTGTATAAATCTTGGGTGAAACCTCCTCTCAGTTATTGCCCACGGTTTTGTTTCTCCCATCACAAAAGTGTCAGAATCAGAAACAGCAGGGACGGGGCCCCAGGGCTGCTTGGGGCAGGGATGGTTTCCATGCAAGGAAGGAGAAAAGCAGGCATGGCTGCCCAGCCTGGAGAGCAAATCTGTGCCTGTAGCATCCTGCCTTGCAGGGGATTGGGGAGCAGGGAACGAGCAGGAGGGCAGATTTATGGCACAATCAACCGAAATCACGAAGCAGGAAGTTTGAGTCCAACCAGCGGAATATTTTGTTGTGCGTTGCAGAAGGGAATGGGAGAAGCTCCTTTCCCCAAACGTGCAATTTGTGCACACGCTAGAAGACATGGGACAAGTCGATGGACTCCTTGCTCCGTGGCACTGCCAGAGCCCCAGCGCTGTGCTGTGCCCCATGAGCTCTACACCTCTGCTAAACCAGTTTGCCCAGCTCCTTCCCAGCCCAAATCACTGGTCATCCCAGAACCTTCCTATACGAATGTTCTCAGCATAGCCCGTATGAATACATCTGCACCTACAGACCTGCCATCTGAAGACCTGCCAAGCAGCACAGGAGATTCTGCTGGGTCTGGGGCTGGATTTTGTGCCAAGCAGAAGGAACCTCACCCAAAAAGCTGGCAGCTGGGACTACAAGCCACTGTGCTGAGCCCTGGCAACCCGGCACCATGGGCTCCTGCTCTCCACGGTGCCAGACACATTCCCTCACACCTGGCCTCTCTGGAGAGCCCTGTCTCCGGTGGTGACCCGCTGGTAGGATCAATGCTGTCCCAAACTGCAGACTTTATCCTGATTTGCCTTGTTCCTTCCAGCACCAGATAAACTGAACCATCAGATAAGAAGACATTCATTTATCAAGGCTCAAGGAAACAGGACTGTGGGGGGAAAACAAACCATAAAACACAATTCCAATGCTCTTTCCTTCTTGTGTTCCTGTGGTTTACCTTATCAATGGTCTTTATGCTGAGTGGATGTGGCAAAGGAAGGACAGGCTCAGTCTACCCCTTTGTCAGGACAAGCTCCACACAGTTCCCACCTCACGCCTGGGCATATCCCTTCTGTTTGCTTCCCCAGAGCGGTGGCCCTGCGCTCCCTGCTTTGACTCTGCGCAAGTGGAGCAATTGTGGAGCCGTCACCTTCGCTGCCCTCTCTTTCTTAGGTTTCATTGTCCTCCCTCGTCACTACTCTTCCAGGCTGCGTGTATCATATCACAGAAGCTGTAACCGCACGCGTCTTCTTTCCACCTATGATCTCTTATACTTTGTCAGCTTTTTTTGTAGAGAAGATACTTGGCAGGTGGGGACCCTGTTAGAATGGAAGGTGACTCCACCTCCGGGGCGCTTTGTCTGGATGTGCCTTCTGGGAATGGTTGTGGATCACAGCCCCATCCCACGAACCTTGTGGGCCAGGTGGAAGAGCACAGCGTTTGTCCTCCTTTACAAGGTTCTCACCAACATAATATCCTCACCAAAAGGTGTCCCCCCGGGGCTTCTCTGGTAGAGGAGATCTGGTCAGCTGGATTCGGGCCCCCAGCTCTGTGCTCTCTTCTTCACTATGAGGCATCCTGAAATGCACAGTGTTAAAAGCTGTGCTCGGCTCAGCATGGATCCACCCTGAGGCACAAAGCGCCGATGTACCAGGAACCTTCTCCAATCCTCAGCAGCACAAGATGCACTGGGCTGAGCTAGAGCGGATGTACTTCTGGAAACACTGGCTGGTCTTGTTTTAGCACCAGTGCTGTGGGGAGGAATGACCTCTAAATGCTTGTAAAAGGGTTTATTCTCAGGAAAAAGACGTCATTCCCAGGAAAATTAACTCATTCTAAGGAAAGACTTGGAGGTCTAGGAGAACTTTGGGACTCTGGGCCTGATTCAGATTTGTACCAGTAACCCTTTCACACGGGATACACCAATGAATTCCTGAGCCCATTTGGAGGCTTATTGTGTGCTACTTTTAACGTAACAGTAGCCGGCACTAGTTTGTCGGTGCTGTTGTTGCACGTATTCATGAGTTAGAAGTTCCCTGGATGACTTCCAGATGAAACCAGGCTGATCTGTGCCATTCATCAAGGCAAATCCCAGACACTGGCACCTGCCGTTTGTATCTTGTTAGTGAGATTTGGTTAGAATTTCCTAAATAATAACAATCTTTCTTTCAAAGTGACATTAGACTCTGCTTTGCAATTGCAAAAAGCTGCATAAAATGTGTCCTAACAAGTGTTTTTGTTTTCATCTCTATAGCGGTACATGTGTTGTGCTGGGACCATCGGCCACCCAAGCCCTCCACCACCACAGTGCATATCTTATCTGCTGCAAAAAACCAACTTGCTGTGCCCAAGGGTAGGATGCAAGGAGTATTTTGAGGCGAGAGTGCTAATTAGCTGGTTGTTCTCCCTTGATTTTCTAGGGTAACAGTTCCTAATTTCAGAATAACCCCAGCACCTGCGTTACGGGACTCTAGGCCCAGTCTGTCCAGATCCTGGTCTGCTCTTGTCCGTAACCAAACTGTAGGAAGCAGGTAGTCAGAGGAGCCAGTTGGCCCAGGAGCTCCTGGACCGGGGCCACTCCTGTGACATGGCAGCTGCTTTGGAGCTATGAATTCTAGCAGCTCTACTAGGGATGGTTTTAAAATATATGGTTTTGTGTTTCTGTATACAATTATAATGTATGATATTTACACACTCATTGTTACCTATTGGGAAAAACTAACCAAATAAACCAAAAACAACATCTTGAGTAATGGGAAGCTGAATTTTATCTTAATTTTAAGATATTTAATCCCACATCTGAGTTTCAAAATCTCAAAACTTCTGGAAATTAGAAAGTCTGCTTCAGGCAAGGTCTGCACAGGAGCCTCTGGATCCCTGTGTTGGTCTGTTCCAGGTAGGCAAGCAACCTCCCCAGCAGCTGCTGGCAAACACCAGCTACAGCGTTGTCCCAGCAGGATGAAAATGCGGAGACTCAGAGCTGGCAAACACTTCCAAGAGCACTGAGCTGTGCCATGATCTCGCTTCGACAGTGAATAAGTCAATCTTTTTAATTACAGCAAACAGAACAAGATTTTACCTATAGCTGTGTGCAAATTAGGACTGACAGCACTTGCCTGGGCACTGAGTCTGATCCACTTTTGTTAAAAAGCAACTAAGTGGCCTCCCTTATGACTTCATCAAACTACATGTGGAAAGCAGTGATCCTCCTCCTGCCCTGTACATCCTCGGGCTTATTATAAAACCTCAGCATTTATTAATCTTCTTTGATTTTTCCACTAAAATGTATTTTTTTTGTTCCTATGTGAAGGCTGCCCTTTCGGTAGCATTTATTTCCTGATGTATTTATAGGCAGCAACTCTATCCCTTCTCAAACTGTGTTTTGTAAGCTTAGACAGAAGTCCAAAACAGCTTAGCTTATCAGAAAATAAATGTCTCTTCTCCTGATCGCATTAACCCTCTGCACCTCCTCATCAAGTTTTAATTAATCTTTTCTGAATGTACACATGCTAAATTATGCATTTAACCTATATGGAAAATCCTTTTCCTGCTACATGTGAAACAGCTCATATTAAACACACAGTGGTGCACTTTCCTGCAGTAGTTTAGTTTATATCAGGAGCTCTCATTAGCAGCTCATCAGCACTTGGGAATACGAGGCTTCCTGCTACTACAGACAGTCTTCACAGCCCCGCTGAAACAGCCAGCAACACCAGTGTTTCCCATCTTCATGTCATTGGCACGTTCTTGCACTTTGTGAAGGTCCCTAATGACACTATTTGTGAAGGTATGTCCTAAAACACACTTCGGTGGGTTTCGGTAGTATTGTCTTTACTGCACAATGTCTCTTTTCTTGAAATAACCTATTGTTTTCCCCTGTTGTATTGCATCTTTACAGTCCTTATCATCTTCACTTTAATTAATACTCACACCTGAAATTACTTTAAATAACTTACTGAAATCCTGGTAAAGTAACCCAGAACACTTCCTTTGTCCAGAGAGGTACTAGTTTTGTACAAAATCCTTGTAGCAAATACTTATTCCATTTTATCCTTCTTCCTGCTTATTCTATAACTTTCCTTCTTCTGAAGATATCCAGATCCCTTTTCTCCATGGAAATTGAGGTCCGTTTACTATTCCCTTGTGTGGCACCACCTCCAGCTGGACACCAGACCTACAGTCTGACTGTTGCTTCTCTCAGCTATCAGGTTGTGAACTCCAAGCCATTTGAATACTTCAGTCTCCAAGCTTTATTCTGGATGGGGTGGTCTGTCCTTAAACTTGCTTTTTGTTGGACGCTCTGCTTCTGTTCCTATGTCTAGCAATGTGGTGGCAGATAGTTGCTCAGTTGGAGTCACATCTAATGTTTAATCTTTACACAGGGGCTGTCTCTCCCTTCTGTTGTTCCCCCAATCTCCTTCAAATACTACTAAAAGCCCCTTTGTGGAGTATTTGAGTTTCCTCTGCAGGGTCTCAACAGGGAACCATTCTCAGGTTTTCCATGCGCATCTTCACCTCCAACCCACAGCATCCTTTGCTGACTCTTTCATTCACCGTATTTATATAACTACTAAGGGCTGAAGTCACCTCCTAAAATATTTACACGTTATTCAGGATGCAAGTTTCAGACAGCTTTTGTACTGAGTGAACAAAGAATTTCCATGCCACTCTTTATTCCATGCCAAGTCCTCGTGCTTCTCAGCCCAGGTGACTTCATTAACTAGTTTCTGTAATTTATTTCTCTAACTGCTGTCCTTGAAATTAAGAATCATGATTGTAAACATTTCTAACCTTCTGCTTTGAGCAATTAAAATTTTATCACTCCATACAAGGTTATTTTCTGCAACCAGCTTGTACACAGTAATTTCCCCGCATCAAAGAAACAATGTTAATGACCATCAACTCAAGCCAGTTCCCTGGATGTTTAAATTGAGCAAGCAGTGGCTGGTGCAAGTGCCTTGTGTTAGCAGCCACTAGCAAGCTCTGAATCGTGTTGTAGTCACAGGAAGCTACCATGCTACTCCCCCGTCTGCTGCTGCAGTGTGAACTGGCATTAAGGAAAGAGAACCGACATTGCAATGAATAAGAAATGAGTGGAGTTGAGGATCTTGTCCGTCATTTACAGAAAGTTGTGAAATGCTTCCCGGTACAAGTTTCTCCAGAACTGCAAACTCCATACCCCTAGAAACCAAACATGTTTCACTACCCAGGAGGTATTTGGTGCTGGTTAGAGCTACTCAGACGGATCAGTGACACCGGGAGTGACTGCGTGGTGCCCTGTGTGGTGACTTTTTTTTCCTTAAGAGCTTCTCCAAAAAGGGAAACGGACTAACGAAGCCTTTGTTGGTGCCGTAAGACCACAAGCCAGATGTAAAGGAAGGGGGAATTCCTGTGACAGTGTCTTACTGACCTAAAGCAGTTAAAACAAAATTGAAAGCCCCTGGGGTGGGGGGCGGGTAGGATACCCCCACGGCAGAACAAGCAGGAGAGTTTGTAGTTGTAGACCTACAGCTGCGAAAAGACTCCCTAGACCATTCTGCCTGGCTGTGCATCACCTCAACCCAGTCAGCCCTGGCACTGAGCCCAGCAGCTCGTGCGCGATTCAACCTTCGCTTCTGAGAAATAGGTGGTTTGATCAGAAACTTTCAAATGACGGAGCTCCAAAAACTCAGGGCGACTTAGGGTTTCCCTTTGGAGTCCCCTCCAAACGGTTGTTGAAATGACACGCTTCGTATCCGTTCTACATTAGTCTGACCATAAGCCTGCGCTGCCGGTTCTCGTTCTGTCATGCTGCTGGTCCAGGATTCCAAACAGTCCCCATGTGCTCTCCCATACCGTACTCAAAGAACCTCTCAATAGCCTTTTTAATAAACTAATCAAATGAAGCCCTTTAAATTTCTCTCCGGAGGGCATTTTCCCAGCCTTAGAGCAGCCTGTAGTTTTTTCCTGTGCCCTCTCCAATTTTCCATCAAAGTTATTTCAAAGATGTGGACACCAGAACACAACCCTTTACGTCAGTCACAGCCTCACCAAAACTGCTCATGGAGGAGGAATCCCTTCCCTGTTCCCACTTACTGGTCCAAGATCCTTGGCTGGAAAAGCACTAGCTCCTCCTGGCACAGCATCCTGGTAGGAATTCATAACATTCCGCTTACAGGACTCCAGACCAGTTTCCAACACATGGATTTCCAGGAAAAACTCCTTTATTTCCTAAGCCTGCCCTGCTCCCTGCCTGTATGCTTGGCTTTCATGCTTTCAAAGGGATTCAGGCCACTCAGGCCTCATGGTAAATCCTCACTTTACCAGCCTTGTATTAACCTCCAAACCAGAGATTATCTGCAGATAGACCTGTCTTTGCGGAACTCCTGACAGTTTCACAAGGGGAGGGAACAATTCAGCTGTCAAACATCTCCAGAAGCTGAGCACTGGAGCTCAGATGCCCTGAGGATCTCTGGTGCTGCTTGTGTGGAAGCCAGAAAGCAGGAGGCCTTTTTAACACGTAGCAGGCGAGGGAACCGCAGAGTCAAGGGAGATCTAGTAGGCTCTTTCCTCTCTGTTCTTAATCACCATCCTCTTCAGAGATGAGTTGGCAAAACAGGCTGAAGAAAAGGAAGTCGGATTCACAGATGACACTCACAGGGTTGTGACAGGAGAGAGGAGAGCCAGGAGTCCAGTCAGAAAGCTGCACGGAAATGGTGAGGCTCTGCCATGTGTCCAACAGGCTTCCCGGGGCATCCCAGCACAGCCCAGCGCTCGGGATGCTCGGCTCCAACCTGCCACCTCCTCCCCATCCTCCCCCAGCCCTCCCCCAGCTGCAGACCCGCAGCCACGGGACGGAGGCTGCATCTTTCACCAAGAGATACAGCACACAAACCCCCAAAAAAAGAAAGATTTTACTCATGGCCGTGTGGCTTAATTGCCCAAAACAGGCTTATAAAAAGATAATAGGTCTTAAGTCCCATCAGCACACGCTAGCTGTGATCTCTGGCAGCCCGTGCCTGGGGGCCAGCCCCCGCTACATGCAGTGGGAAGGGGAGCAGACAAGCTGGGATCTCAGAAGGGATTTGCAGCCAGAGCTCCCACTGGAAAGACTGGCTGCAATGCGATGGTTACTGGGTGAAGCCCACACCCACGACAGAGGAAATGTAAAAGAGCTACAGACGGAACAAGCCAAACAACTCTGCCCAGCGCCGTGGAGCTGCTGGGGGACACCCTCTCCCCCATCCCAATGGGATGAAGCTGTATTGATCTTGCCAGATTCTGGGGTGGGGAGAAGGCGGAGGTGAGCCTCCGTCCTTTGTGCCCATCACAACCACAAAGCGCTGCTTTCTACCATGAAACTCACTGTGGGCACCACGGGTCTGCCCTGTGCATCATCCCTGGCCAGTGTCCATGCACACACATCAGCTGGAAATAAAACACCCTGGAGAAGGGCTGGGAAAGTGTTTCCGCCAGTCAGCACCCCCGGTGCCAGCCTGGCCTCCCGAGCGGGCTCTGTAATATTGCTGGGTGAGGGGCCGTCGTAGAAACTAATTTCTTAGAACACAAGGAGCAGAGCCAAAAAATGGTCACTTGGGCTGCAAGGACCAGTGCTTTGCGAACACTGTACCCTTGCTCACCTCCTCTTCAGGCTGTTCGAAACTTTATAAACCCCAGGCCAGACCTGGCCAGGGCTCTATAGCAGCCTTACGCCACCATGGAAAGATCCCAGATGCTTCTGTCTTCTCCAGTTTCTGTCAGCTGCTGACTTCTGGCGCATGGCAAGGCTTCGCCTCTCATCCAAGTGATGCAGCTCTTGAGGAGACAGGAGAGACCGGAGGCTTTGGACCAGAGGGGCCTGCACAAACCATCCCCACCTCCCCCCCCTAGCCTGAAGGCTGTGTCTGATGTCTGCTGGGAGCAGAGCGGGCAGCCCAGCACCTCTGGGGTGAAGCCCTGGGGGAGCCAGCAAGGACTGCACAGCCAGACCATGTCTGCATCAGTTGCATGACACTGGGGCACTGTTTTAATTTAAAATGGATTAGGCTTTGTTTTCCTTTGAGCACAATAACATTGCACGCATTGTTGGGCGATAAAACCCACAGATAACTGTGCCAGCGGGGTGTTGGGGTGGACGTGATCAGCAGCACAGCATGAGCCAGGATGGCGGAGAGCTGGGGGAAAAGCCTATAGGAACGGGCTGCTGCTAGCACGGACAGCAGCTTCTGGGGAGGCCCTTGCACAACCCCTTCCCAAAAGAGGGCAGAGGGAACTGCCACCCAGGATTTGGGTGACATCTGGGGCAGGACACGGGGCATGAGGCAGCAGGGAGGCCCGTGCACCAGCCATGCCTTGTCCCACTCCTACGCAGGGCCATGCGACGGCGATGGCACCAATGACTCCTGGGAGGACACTGGGAAGAGGAGGTGAGGATGTCTCAACTCGCCACAGCATCTATTAGCAAATTGCTGTTTTTCCCAAGCTGGTTCTGCCCCTCCCTGCCTGCCTTCCTCCCGATTTCCCTGGGCATTTAGCGTTGGCATGCGAGGGAAGCACTGCCTGACCAAGGTGCTCTGGCAAAATCGCTTTGTTTCCCAGGTTTCTTGGCAGGATGGTGATATCACATGCACCAGGTTCCTTCGCTACCCTAATCCGTGCCTTTTGGCCAGCAGCAGCGCAAGGCAGGAGGGACATCATTCAGCAGCACCGACCCTGAGCTGCAGGAAGCACTCCCTGAGCATGGGAGCTTTGGGATGTCCCAGGATCACACAGCTCAGCCTGGGGACACCTACCCATACCCCGCTGTGGTGTCAGAGACCAGCCGGTATTTCTGCCCCCTCCAGAATCAGAGAACCCCCCTTCCTGCGCCCTCCTTAGCTCACCGCACCACTCCTATCAACCAAGCTGGCCCTTGCAGGTCTCTGACCCACTTGTGCCTGCATCTCCTCGTCAGTCATGTTGACTCCTGGCACATGTGATGCCTGAGGAAGATGTTGCTGCTGGCAAAATGCAGTAAGAGCTCTCCCACAATGCTCATACAGCAGCTGGGGACCTGACCCCATGCAGCTCTCCGCGCAGTATTTTCTCAGTACTTTCTTACCTGGAACTCTTCATAACCTCTCATGGCTTTTTTTAGCACTGTTTTTGCTGCCGACGTGCTCCAGACCAGGCATCCCTTGCTTCAAATGTTAACAGAAGGCACTGAGCTCCTCCGGGATGCTTTGTCACTGCTAGAAGGATCACACTTCCATGTGCGAGGACAACAGGAGCTCCCATGGACGTGGTGTGGGTTGGGGCTCAGAGCATGCTGCAATGTACCATGGTAAGCATATCTGATGTTACTGTCCCAGGCAGGAACGCAGGAACGGAGGGAATTGGGGCAGCGTGAGAACATCCACAGACCAACACGACACCAGTGTCCATCTTCCCTGACCTGCCAGGCAAGTGGAAAAGCCCAAGAGAGCAGGTCTGTGCAGCCATTGTAGCAGTGTGCTCCCAGGAGAGAGAGGTACATGGGTGGTATCAGCAGGGGTACACGGGTGGTATCAGCAGCTGGTAGGAACACAGCTGCCCAGGGGAGCAGAAGGAGGGCAGATGCTCTGCACAGTGCACTCAGGAGTGACCAGTTCCCACTGCAGCTCAACAACAACTCAGAGCCACCAAGGCAGGAGGTTGTCCCTGTGTGGGGAGGTGGCCCAGGGCGCTTGGCACAGGCTGCTGCACCACTGAAGCCTCAGGTAAGCAGTCTGGGAAGACAGAAGAATGAGCTGGCATAAGCCACCAGTCAGCACCAATGCCACCGGGTACCCTGGGTCCTCCTGAGCCCTGGGAGAAAGCCTTGCACGAGGTGGTAAGGACTGAATGAAAGCCTTCCCCTGGGCCATCTGAGAGGTCTGGCCAAGTGACCCTGTGGTCTCTTATGGGCTTAGCACACTGTGAATTGACAAGTCCTTTCCTGGTGGCAATTTAAATTGACCTTCTTCTTACGCAGAGACTCTTCTCTAGCAGGTATAATTACAGCAGGAATGCAGAGAGTACAGTTTTAGTTCCATCTGATGCTGGTAATTCCCTCCTCCCATAATCAGTCTTCCAGCATTTTATTTGTCTGACACATCAGGTCCTATTTTCTTAGAGGGGAAAAGAGTTACCAAAACACTTAGCAATAACAAATTAAGTGCCATTAAGTCAGGCAATCAGAGAGCTGAGACTTAATGCCCTAATTTGTCTAGCTCTTCCTGAGAATCGCTCCTCGGTGCTATATGCAGCTGTTGTTGCAGACGGACATTATATGCATCCAACACTTGAGAGCAATGGATGTGATTTTGATCTGGGCTGACTTTGTCTCTTCCAAGAAGTTCCAGACCTTCCAGCTCCTACCAGGACAGCAGAGACAGGACCCTGCCAAGCCAAATCTTACGCTACAAATTCAAACATAAAGACAGTCCCAAACTGCCAAAGGAAAAAAGCTCTGCAAACAGTAGATTCTCCTTTCCTACTCAAGTCCAACTAGATCAACCATCTCCTTTGGCAGTCCCTACAGAAAGGGATACAGTTTACACAAAGAGGACAAAGAAGAAGAAACCGGGCTGTTTTGGAATTGGGGGAGAGGCAGAGAGGGACTCATTCAAGTGCTAATTGCTCTTGCAGGCAGTGTAACAAACCAGCCTGAACACAGTGAGGAGACAAAAATTGAAAGAAGACCTTAATCACTGAAATTTAGAAAGAACATAGAGCCACGTTACTATTTTACATGTATGTGCACATGTAGGAGAAGATGAAGTGGGAAAGGTCTGTAAAACACATTACCCTGAGTTTGGCCAGTGCGGGGGGAATACACCAGGTGTTAAGTACAAAACCTGGACAACTGCAAAGTCATCTGCACATGCTGTAGAGAAACTTATTTATTATTAAACTGCAGACTGGCCTCTTTCTGAAACTGTACCCTCTACGGGGGATAAAAATCTGTCTGAAAACACCCTGGGCTTAGCAAACCCCAACAAGACAACCACAAAATCCCCACCCCACAGCCACGACTGCTATGTCTGTCTCCTGTGAGCAGTCACCCTCGGTGGCGTTGCCCTCCTTGCTCCGCTGCCCACTGCCTGGCTAATGCTGGGGGAGGGCTGTGGGGCTCAGCCCAGCAGAGACCCTGCCCTGGCCTCTCGCTGCAGCAGAACCACGAGGGGATAACAGGATCAAAAGCGCAGTAACGAGCTCTGGGAACTTGTCAGACAAATGTGTTTTTAACCGAATCCCAAATGAGCCACTGAAGGGGCGCATTAGTGCTGTCACGTGGAGCACATGATTTTGGAATTCATTAAGCCTTTGATGCAGTGTTAGCACCACCGTCCCCTGTCCCAGCCGTTAGCCATCTGGCTGAAAAGCAGCCAAGTTTTCTTCACCCCAGAACCAGAGGAATGGCCTGCCTTTGCCGCAGGTCACAGGAGCTACAGGGCTGGAGCGTGCGTGCACTGGACGGGCTGATTGCACCCCTCTCGCGAAAAAGCATCACCTCTTCTTGGAGCCCTTGGGCACAAACATGCCGTGCCCCATGCCCTGCGAGGCTTCTTCAGAGAAACCTTCCAGAGAAGCTTCCTTTTGTCTTTGTGTGAGACAGGCTACAGAGGAATGAAGAAAATTAGTAATGGAGAAGTGGAACTAGAGCTGGAAGTCCTGCACGTAGTTACTAAGAAGTAGAACAGAAGAACCTGAATTTTGAATGAAACCGGAACAGAACTGCAATTGAAAGCTAAAGGCAAACGTTACTGAATGCTGTTGGCTATGGCACAGGGTCACCTATTGCCACACTATCTCAAATACAAAGTCCCCTCCAAATTGCCAACTCTCCCTTGTTTGAGGACAGTTTGTAGATTAACCATGCTGCGGATGTAAAGACAGAGGGGTGGCCCTGTCCATAGCCAAGACGTAAGAAATGTCTTTATAGTTTGCTTTTCAGGCTAGGAGAAGCTCAGCTGCTATTTTTTCACAAGAACTGAAGCAAGTAACCTGTTTAATTCCATCTCCAAACACTGGGGACCGTGCACCAAGACACCCGTGCAGTTCTGTGCAGAGGCTGTGGGGTGCCCCACGCTCCTGGACAGTGTAAGCAGCAAGGGGCTGAGTTGGCGTGGAACTGGAGCCAGACCCACGATAACACACTCCCCCCCAGCTTCGGCATTGGGAAGAACAATGAAAACAGCTCTGCAGGAAGCAGATCATGTTGTAACAGGGATAACAGCAAACTTTCAGGCGTACAAATACACAACTTATCTCTTACAGCCTTAAAATAGAGCAATAACTGCCTACTCCTGATAGGGATCCGCATGGTGTCATGGCCTCAGCTCTTCCAAGAGAGCCACCAGGCTGTCCATGGGCTGTGCAGGGCTCCAGCAGTACCTGCCACTTTCCCCGCAGCTCAGTGAGAGTGGGTCTGGCATGGCCTCAGCTTGGCAGCCCTTGCTGTGCAGATGCTGTCATTTCAGCCCGGACAATATCTGGGTGAGATGGTGCCTTTGGCAGAAACTCAGCAGCTGTGCTGATGCCCGCTACACCAGCCACAGCAGGGCTCAGTTGCTGGTGGACACCTCCAAGGCACAACGCAGCAAGAGAAACCCTTTGAAACGCTCTCCCGGGTCTCCTGACACTGTGAAGTGGGGTTTTCTTCCTAATTTTCCAACATCCTAATTTGCCAAATGTTTTAGCTTGAGTGGGAGCCAAGCATAGCTTTGGGAACAAAATCTGTGGTGCACTGGGGGTTCCCGTGGCTGTTAGTTGCCTGGAGCTGTGATGATTAGAGCTGACCCCAGATACAGCAAGCTTGATACACAGGCCAAACACAGGCTGAAAACTCTCCTCCAGCCTGGCCTGCCCTGTCCCAGAGCAGCTGTGAGCCTCAGAAACATCGGGACCCTGCTGTGAACATGCCCCTGTAGTCAGCAGCATCCCAAAATGCGGTACGAGCGGGGTCAGTAGCTGCCCAGAGCCTCATTCAGGTGGGAATGTACTGCAGAAGGGGCTAAAGACCGGCCATAACTTTGCTGCTGGACCCGGGTTCCATGGTGCTGCTTTGGGCTTTAATCCTGCACCTTTTCTGTTTGCTTCACCTCCCAGCCTCCCCCAAAGCAGCTCTGAAGGCACTCAAATTGAAACTGCTGAAATTTAAAGCGGTGTAAAACCTGCCGCGTAAAGTTGGCTGCAAGAGGTAGAAAGGTGACTAGCAGGATGTGGTTTTGTAGTAGGTTCCCACGGATCTCCAAAGTAGTACTGAAGAACCAAATTAACACGTGAAAGGATAAATGAGACATACTGGAAGAGATGATGCGCTCTTTGTCATACCTCAAAACCTCCAGCAATTCTCTGAAGGAGAGTAACCACAACAAATTAAACAGAAAACCATAACAGAGTCTGTCAGAGTGATAAGCCGGAAAACCAAAACAAAAAAATCACTAAACCATCCCAAAACAAAAGACCATTTTCACACTGGAAGCTTGCCATAGAGTGAACAGATAACAGAGGCATGAAAGACCGTTCGGAGAAGAGAGAGGCACAGGAGACAAGCAGAGTGACTTATCCACACTAGTGAGGAGCGAAGGGAAATTCCTGTGCTGCATCCTCCTCTTGCAGGGACAAATGAGGCAACCTGCTTCCAGTGAAAGCCTCAGCAGGGTACGTTTCAGAGCAAATTTATGACACGTAAATCTCCTTATCCTTTTCTCTCCTCTCTTTGCAGGGGGACTGGAGGG
>VXAK01011158.1:16333-33059 GCA_013399435.1 Arenaria interpres
GTTTTTTTTTTGGTTGTTTTTTTTTTTGTCAAAATTAGGTTGACGGTTGGACAAGATGATCTTTAAGGTCCCTTCCAACCTAGATTCTGTGATTCTCTATGATATAACACGAGCAGCCTTCACACTTCGGCTTACACAGTTTGCTCTGTGTTTTCTCTAAGGCTTGACTTTCTGAGTGCCACAGGGGAAGCTGCTGACATAGGAAATGAAATAGGGCTGCTCGTGCTGCTGCTCCCTCTTTGATGGAGAAGACCATCCTCAGGGAGAAGAAATCTTTAGCATAACTCGTGCTCTCACACAGAGCCGGAGCTCCAGTGCCTGACTTCAGCTATGAGATGGAAGCAGGCAAAGACCATGCTACAGGTGTCAAATCTGCACTTTGCAAACTTTAGCAGCCTATTGTATTTCTAGCTCTTCTCCCAGCTTTTCCCCATTGCTGGCACACATTTCTTCCCACGACAGCCCAGCACAAGCCAGACTGCTCTCCAGAAGCTGGGCTAGACCTTGCGTGCAGGTGGAGCATCGAGTGTTTGCTCCTGCAAACAAGAGCCTTGCAGAAACATTGCCAATGCCTCCACTGCTGCATGATCTCTTCAGTCCAGCAGCTTCTCACCCTTCTCCTCCCTTTTTCTTCTTGCTGTGTCACACAAAAAAAGCAGACATAGCAGAGATAGAAGAAACCTGACCTGCCAGCCCAGGCATGCTGCCCAGGTTCGTGCCAGGCTCCTGGCTGCCCAGGTTGTGGTTCTACTTCCCACCCATCAAATCAGGGGCAGGAGAAATCTGTGATGGATCTGCTCTGGTTTTGTGAAGCGTGCCAGGAGATGTGCCATGCACACCCACCAGAGAAGTCTCCTGATGCTCCCCTGATGCCGTTTCCCCCCCCCAGCGTCACTTGTGAGCTGCGCCTGCAGCAGCACCCAAGGGGGACTGGCGGCATCTGCTGGGGCAAAGCTCTTCACCACCCTCCTTGTTTCAGCATTATCCCTGCCAGCCAGATGAGCAAATTGTTTTGCAGCTGGATCTTAGCCCTGGGCTTACACCGTGCTCTGTGGCACAGGAACTAGGAAAGAGTTAGAGAGCAGGTCTGTTACTGAAATGCATTTCTCCTGTGCCTCAGTTCTGCGTGTTAGTGAGTTCTTAGAAACATTTTGGCCATGAGCTGGTTCTACGTGCTACCCAGAAGGCAGGCTTTCCAGCTGCCCAGCGGTGGAGGAAGCCAAGGAGAACATTAGCACAGGGGCCAAGGCTGCCCAGCAAAATGCCTCTGGGCTCAGCCAGGAAGACTCTGCAAACAGCAGCCTTTGACTGCCTGGACTGGTTCTGTCCTGAACAGCCTCAAAGCAGCTGCCAAAACCCAGCAGGAGGAAGAGAAAAGGTGTGTTAAGGCTGCAAGGCAGCGCTGGGGAGAGCCAGGACGCCAGGCTGGAACAGCCACCGCTTCCCCGTCTGGTCCCCAGCAGAGCTGCCTTGTGACCCCGCGCTCCAGAGAGCACAGGGAAGAGAAATAGCACCACAGTTAAAGGCAGCGCTGAGACGTGGCCACAAGCATCCTGTATCACGTTAGTCAGCTTAACAGGCCGGCCACAGTGCTGGCCTATGCAGCCCGGACTTGTCTGCGCTCCTGCCTCCCAGGGGGAGCCAAGCCAGGTGGGCAGCGTGGCTGCCCCCCAGCGCAGAGGGAGAGATCAGCTCCTGCTGAGGCTGCAAAGGGGAGGTCTCACCCATGGCACATGCAGGAGAGAAGGCTGGCTCGGCAGGAGAGCGCTGCTACAGGCGGCTGTTGTACACCAGGATTACTGGCCCACGAGCCTTCAGCTTCCCCACTGAGACACTTCACATGACCCCATGCCCACCCCAGAGGTGTCAGCCATTCTCCTCCGTTTGCAGTCCGTGGCTGAGCTGACTGCAGGTAATGGAAACAAAAGAGCTTCTCCTGATACGAAGAAAAGAGATTGATTTCAAAATAGGAAATATGTAACACATAGCATGGTCCTGTATGTTGCAAGCCCTCTACTCTCAGTGTCAAGCAGGATGTTGTCCCGCCCAGACTTGCAATGATTCCAACCGGGATGAACAAGGGTGTTTTGCCAACGATTCTCCGACTTGGGCTCTGGGAAAGGACCAGCGAGCAGCCTCCCTGTGCAGTGATGCAAGGGCAGGAAACTTCCCCTGCAGAAAGATCTGCTTGCTCCTCGTCTCAGCACCTGTTCAAGTGCTCAAGTGCTCTATGTTGTCTACCTTGACTTCAGCAAGGCTTTTGACAGTCTCCCACAGCATCCTCATACGTAAACTTAGGAAGTGTGGATTAGAGGAACGGACAATGAGGTGGATTGACAACTGGCTGAAAGACAGAGCTCAAAGTGTTGTTATTAGAGACAGAATCTAGTTGGAGGCCTGTAACAAGTGGAGTCCCCCAGGGGTCAGTACTGGGTCCAGTCCTCTTCAGTAAATTCATCAATGACCTGGATGAGGGGATGGAGCATACCCTCAGCAAGTTTGCTGATGACACAAAACTGGTAGGGGTAGTTGAGACGCCGGAGGGCTGTGCTGCCATACAGTGAGACCTGAACAAGCTGGAGAGTTGGGCAGAGAGGAACCTGATGTACTTCAATAAAGGCAAGTGTAGGGTGCTGCACCTGGGGAGGAATAACCCCCTCCACCAGTACTGGTTGGGGGCTGACCTGCTGGAGAGCAGCTCTGAGGAGAAAGACCTAGGAGTCCTGGTGGACTGGACAACCAAGAACTGACAATGTCCTCTTCTGGCCAAGAAGGCCAATGGCATCCTGGGGTGCATCGAGAAGAGTGTGACCTGCAGGTTGAGAAGTTATCCTGCCCCTCTACTGTGTGCTGGTGAGGCTCCATCTGGAGTACTGTGTCCAGTTCTGGGCTCCCCAGTTCAAGAACGACAGGCAACTGCTGGAGAGGGTACAGCAGAGGACTACAAAGATGATGAGGGGCCGGGAGCATCTCCCTTATGAGGAAAGGCTGAGGGACTTGGGTCTTTTTAGTCTAGAGAAGAGAAGGCTGAGGGGGGATCTGATCAATGCTTATAAATACTTAAAGGGCGGGTATCAAGAGGATGGGGCCAGTCTTTTTTCAGTGATACCCAGGGATAGGACAAGAGGAAATGGCACAAACTTGAATATAAGAAGTTCCACCTAAACACGAGGAGGAACTTCTTTACTTTGAGGGTGGCAGAGCCCTGGAATAGGCTGCCCAAAGAGGTGGTGGAGTCTCCTTCTCTGGAGACGTTCCAAACCTGCTTGGACACGTTCCTGTGCAACCTGCTCTAGGTGGACGTGCTTTGGCAGGTGGGGTTGGACTAGATGATCTCCAGAGGTCCCCTCCAACCCCATGTGATTCTGTGCTCCTGTGCTCAACAGAAAGGACGCACCAGTTCCAGTCCATACTTCCCAAGCTAGGCTTTCTTTGGCCCCCAGAGCAGTGGATACAGACGACCAAAACAGAGGACTTGAAGAGAAAGAGGTAGGAAATCAGTACAGGTATCTGTGAGAGAACAGGGTGTTGGGAGATATTCAGTCTGTGACTATTAACAGTGCGAGGCGAGGGAGGCTGCAGGCATGTTGAAGTATTGACAGGCAGACCATCAGGCACTGATGTATCCGTGCACAGCGTGACTGCTCCCATCCTCTCCCCTCCGCCAGGATGAGACTGGTCCAGAAACTGCAGTCTCAGCCACCCAGACTGGATGAGTGCTGATGGAAGTTCATTTCTGCAGCAGTCCTGTCTCAAGGCACAGGGCCAGCTGGGTGCAGCAAAGAAAAAAAAAAAAAAAAGAAAAGAAAAAAGGCGGCTGAATGTCCGGATACGTTCACCCAGTTAGGCAAGGCCCAGCAGCGCTGGAGGAGGACAGGGCTGAGCCACTCGGACCTGCAAAAAAGTCAAGAAACAACTCAGTGGAGAACTTAAGAGGGCTCCATTCAGCAACCCAAGTATGACACACTTGCAGTCATCTCTGCAGATCCCACATGTTTTCCCTTTCTTCTGCTTAACCTCAGACACAAGGAGCAGCTCCCGTGCACATCAATATGCACATGCAGGAACGAAGCAACTGAGTCAGACACTTCAGGGACAGAATTTTCTCAGCCATCAAGAGGAAGACAAGACAGGCCCTGGCTAAAAAGCTTTGCTCCAACATGAATTCCTGAGAGTGGAATCACACTGGGAACTCATCAGTCCTGGTGCAAGGGTGCAATCCCTGCCATGGGTCTGCAGCCAGCAGCATGGTCCTCTGATCCTGCTCCAGTCCCAGCTGACATAAATCCAGATTTTTCCAGAGGTGTACAACAGCACCACTACTGCTTCCTCCTGCCTTCAGCAACTGAATGGGACAGGGTTTTACCTACTGGCTGTGTGGGGGAGCTGCTCCTCCACTAGATGTTTCAGACAACTAAAGCATTGGGCATAGCCAACCATGTCAGAGAGCCCTTCCTGGCCTGCTCCATATACTCCTGTAACGCCCCTGCATACTACAGCTTCAGTAACCAGCTGTGTTTCCAGCTGCTGAGACCTTGTTTAGTCTTCAGACTGCTGCTTTTTCTTATGTTTTTAGCCTTGGCTTCGGCTCATTGCATCTGCTAGACCCCCAGGACTCTCTGCCCAGCACCCACTTCTGGTAAGTGCCTCTCTCCACAACATTAAGCCACTGCAGCTGACTACTGTAGCATGCAGATATGCTTCCTGATAGTCCTCATCCACTCCAGCCCCAGGTCTCTAACAAACTGTGAGCTCCCTCCAGCAGTCTTGTTGTTGTACTGCAAGCACACTGGGCACTGTAGATGCTGGGAACCCAACCATATGCTGATTTTTCCTATTTTTCCTGGTCTCTTTGAAGTCCTGGAATGGAAGCTGGTCACTGCCTTGTTTTTCTTGCTTTTTTTCTAGGTAGTTGGTGGCCAACAGATACTCCAAGTGGAGCAGGAAGGGAAGAGCCCCTTTGCTCCTCCATTTCCCAGGGAAGCTGCAATTGCTGTCTGCCCTCCTGCGTGTTGTCTCCTCTTACCGTGTCACTTGGGCTCTACATGCTCAATGGAGAGAGCTTGACAGCTGTTCTGTACAGAGGTGTTCAAGACAGTGGAAGAGAACTGCAGTGAGAAGCAGAGAGACAGCATTAGGGGAGCAGTGACTGGGACACCGGCCACATCACAGCCCCTTCTGTTGTGGACTTTTCTTTAGGCATCTCAGCAAGCCTCTCCCAGGGTCTCCCCCAAACCAGCACTTCCAATAAACACAGCCTTGATCCCAAATAAAACCCGTGACCCAGGAGCTAGGAAACAGAAACAGAGTGCTACTTGTGGAAACCTCCTGTCTGCTGCTCCTGAGTAGGGCAGCTCCCCGCATCCCAGAATGGCCATGGGTGCCAAGGCTCGGCAGAGGATATGCCCCAGCTCACCTGCTGGATTTCCTGCATCGCCAGGCGTATGGAAGAGTGGAGGCGAGGGAAAGCTCGTTGGCTGCCTATCTTCTTGACTGAGCTTGGCTTGGTCCTACTCTTGTCCAGGTTCTGTTTCTTCTGGGAATTCTTGTTCCTCCTGAACCACATGTGTGTGAGAACCGTGGCTGCTCCTGACTGCAGAGCAGGTTGGCTGGTGGAAGCACTGGAGGGGCAGGGCTGCTCCTCTGGATGGGCCTCTCCTTCGGCTTCTGGTGGACCCAGCCTGAGGCACTCCAGATCTTCGTAATCCAAGCTCTCACTACTTTTCTGAGCGAGGGAAGAATAGATTCAGCAGTGCCTTGCAGACCCTCTACACACCCCAGACAGCACAACGAAGAGGAATACCCAGCTGTGACCACTGCTGATATTCAGGGGACAGGGACCTGTCCCTTGAATCTACTACCAGGACCAGAGTCTCTCCCCCACCCCAGGACTCCCCAGTGCCCAGCTAGTAGCACTTCCCAGCAAATGCAGAAGTGGCCAAGCTACTTGGCAGAATGGGATACCCATAACAGGAACACAAAAGAGAGATGCTGCTGCAGCAACTCTCTCTGCTCAGGGCATGGTCCATGACCCATCCTCTTTTCCGGCTGCAGATCCTCGACATTCACCTGCCCACAGGGAACAGTCAGTATCTCCATGAAGGGCTGGATGCCCACAGTCTGGTGATACCGAACCAGTTCGGTAAGGGAGGCATGGGCCCGGTCTTCCCCCAGGATGACATAGCGTGCATTGGGCTGCATCTTGATCATGTAGTGTCTGCAGCGGCCTTCGCCCCTGGGGAGATGGACAGACAGAAATAGTGATGGCATGGGGCCACAATGTCTCTCCAGGAACCAGTCATTGCTTTCTGCGCTTGTCTCAAGGGGACAGATGTGATCAAGAGCCACAGTAACAAATATCACAAAGATGTAGGAGATGCACCACATCAGAGTGTCACACACTGTGCCAATAGGTGCTGGAGGAGCAGCAATTTCCCCAAAGACTGTGATGGGAGAACCCTGGCAGCCAGATCCAAACCCCAGCAGCTGTACCACCTTCCATGTTGCTGTCCACATTAAAACTCTGCCCTGCTCCTTGCCTGAGGCTGTACAAAGACCATGCCCTTGCAGCACTCCGATTGCCTCTTCTCAGACCCTCCTCTAGACTCATCTCCTCTGCTCCAGCCACTGCTTCCTCCAGCCTGGTTTGCCCACTCAGCCATATAGCACAGCCTAAACAGGACCTGCACCCTTGGAGCCGCAGCACCCCACCCACAAAGAGAACTGGTTTTTGGTAAAAGACCAACTCTGCAGTGTCTTGTCTGCTACTGCAAACTGTCTGAGGGACCCACAACAGGAGAGGCTGAGCATCATCCTCAATGGACTCCTCTGTGGAGGCGGTTAACTCCTCCAGCCATGCAAAACTCAGTTTAGGACCTTATTTTTCCTTCTCTGCAAGGAAAAAGATTACATTACCTGTATGTCAAGGTGTAGCCCGGTCGGCTCTGGCTGATCCGAACAAGGAAGCAACCCAAAGGCTTGTCAATCAGCAAGTTTTCAGCTTCCCTGTAAGCAGGAAAGATTTTTTAAGCAGACTGCGAGCAGCTGCCTCAGTGCAGGGATTCCCATCCTGCCTCATGTGCTACCACAGTAGTGCTCCTAGTCCACAGGGAGGCCAGCATCTGCCCCATGTGTTCCTAGATAAGAGATTTCCAGACTTGGGCTTGCTGGGAGGCACTAGCAGGCTGAGGAGGCACAACACTCTCCGCCAGAGCCTCTCCAAGCAGGGCTGCTCCAAACCTGCTGCAGCAGTCTGATGAGTGCAACAACAGCAGCTGCCTTCCAGCAGGCAGCCCATTGCAAAGTGTGGCTGAGAGGGGGAGGCCATGCATATGTGCATTTCCTGCACTCCTGGGCTGACAGGAGAAGTTGGGATGCTGTGGGGCATTGGTGCTTGGCACAAGGTAAGCCTTGGAAAACCACCAGCTTGGCTTACAGCACTCTGCCTCTCTAAACTTCCTGCTGGATGGAGGTCTTCCCCAAACTCTGCCCAAGAGACAAAGCACCACTTTGTGCTTGTCTCGTGCCTTGCTCCAGGCTGAAGGTGACTGCAAATCAGCAGCACAATTCGGGATTGCTCTGGCTACTCTCTTACAAGAGGCTGACCTTACACTGCTGTATGGAGACTTAAATCCAGCAACAGGAAGCACCACTTAAAAAGTATCTAAACTTCAGCGTCCTTGGGAAGGATCTGCTACGTCCTTCATTGTGAAGTGCTCATGGCTAGCCTGTACTCAAATTCAGTTAGTTTTATCTGCCAGATGCTAGTTCCTCTCCTGCATTCTTGGCTCTATGGACAAGAGCATTAATGCTGGTGGGGGCTTTGTTAATTATCTTAACAAAAGAAAAAAAAAATGCAGCTACCAGAGAGCTGTCAGCTCCTGTAGTGTCCTTTACTCAGCAACGTGCTGTGTAATGTCTCCGAGTAACGTTCACACTGATAAGCTGACAAAAACCCAGTGACTTGTGATCTAGTAAGACTGAAGGGGACATGCAGCTCTAAAAGAAAAAAGTGACAAACTGGAACAAGATGATAACGGTGTTCAAATGGCTGGCATGCTTGGCAGCAATGCTCACACACAAGTCCCACCAAATAAGGGACACTGGCAGTTAGCAAGCATGCAGCACCACAGACTAATTTGCAGAGAGGGGAGACTACAGACAGAAATTCTGTTGTCTACCTGCTGACTCCACTGTCTTACTCCTATCTGATCATTGGTATAATAAGCATTTCTCTGATTAACACACTGCTTGGAAAGTCGTGCTTGGCTCAGCCAAGAGAGTGACGTGTGAGGCATATCCAGTAGCAAGATTTCAAGCATTTTAAATAAAGGTTTTCCCAAAAAAGCTCAAGAGCTCACAGTCTCATAAAATGCTCTGTAAGGAGGTCAGGCTTTGTGGATGTCTCTCCCAGCCTACGGGGATGTAAATGCCACCTATGCTGCACTATCCTTAGATGGGCAGAGGTATGAACAAAAAGCCTTCCTTTTCCCATATCAGGGGGCTGTGGGGGAAGCTTTCTATTGGGTACTCACTAAAGCACCTCTTAATACTTTTTAAAATAAGTTTACACTGAATCCTGTATTCTCCTGCTGTAAACTAAGGTCTCCTCCTGACCTAAATCGAGAGATATGAGCACAGCCATAATGACTCAGACAGAAGTCCATCTTCATTCCATATGAGATCTCTATAAACAGTCCACAATAGGGTAAACGCATGCATGCATTGCGTCTCCAAGTACTTTCCCAGCCTTTCCCTGCGCAGGATTTGTATTTAGGAACCCACAGTGGACTTATTTCCTATGAGTTTCCACAGTCTTTCTCTGGATCCATGTGAAGTTTCAGCATTTGCAACCTGTGATGGGGAGCTCCAAGCTTCTCCCTAATGGTTTGAAGCTCACAGCCTAAAAGTGAAAGGTTATGCAGGAGCGTAATCTTGGCAAATACAACCTGCAGCCACTGGGTCCAGCATACTCACCTCCGGCTGATCATCCCATGAAGCCAGCTCGGAAAAGCCCCATCATCCTGCATGACCTTCTTGGCCTGTGTCTCTTTGAACCAGCGGATAGTTGCTCCTCTTTTGCATTTCCTCATTTTTCCCTCTTCTCCGGTCTGTTCCTCCCTCCCCAGAACAGGGCGAGGCACAGAAGGGTCCAAGAAATTATCAAAAGGAGTAGACTGAAAGTGGGGAGAGGGGAAAATGGGCATGAAAGCAATGCCAAAGGCAGAGGACCTTTGAAGGGATCCCTTTGGTAGTGATCCGATTTCTGAGTCCCTTAGGACAAGATTAGACAAACTATTGAACACTGCTTTCAATTCCTCAAAGGTCCTGACCACACATTTTAGTTAAACACAGTAGAAAAGGGCTTTCTCACTTTTCATAAGAAGAATGACAATGTTCTCCTGTGACCACATGCAGGAGAACATGTGCACGCAGAGAGTGGAAGAACACCTGGCTAAGGGTCCTCAAGCAGAGAAAACATTGCTACCTCTGTTAGTTTGCTGCGTGGCCGTGGCACTGGTGGCTGTGATGACTTATCAGGAGGATGGGGACAAGGCTGAGGGCGCCTCTTTCGTGGCATGGGTATCGGAAGGGAGATTCTTTCTGCAACAACATAAAAGAAGTAAATGAAAACTAGCATCCAAGATCCAGGAGATCCACCGTCCACATGCCCAGGATGGGAAGAGGCTCTGCTGCACAGAGCATGTGGGAAAGACACAGCTTGGCACTCCTCCCAACACAGCCAGGCAAACAACCTTCACCATGCTGCTCCTGCTCCCCACAGAGAAAGCCACACTTTCAAATGGCAGAAACCTCCCTGCCCACCACATTAGTGGAGCCCCCATCCGCAGGAGAGCCGAGGGCAGGCTGGAGCTTACAGCACTTTGAGGTGACCACGTTACACGTGGCCAGGCACAGGGGCAGTGGGACTGGGAGGAACTCACTCTGGGCCTCTGCTTCCATCGCCAGCTGCCGGCTTCTTTCTCTCTCTGCCTCCTCCTGTAGCCGCTGTGCCTGAGCTCTCAGCTCAGCCACCAGTTTTAGGTAACTCTTCTTGCATCTGAATCCCCTGAAAACTGGTCAGAGAAAAGCTGTGGTTAGACAAAAAATGTTCATCATGGCTTTGTCACTCCCTGGGGGAAGCACACCAGGTAATATTCCTTCACCCTGTGCAAAGCCCTCAACATTTCAATCATGTTAATAAAGAGCAATACAGACTCTACTTGAGCAGGCAGTCAAAAACATGTGAGAACTGTCTTCTACTCTCTAAGCTGTCAGATCATGGATTAAAAAAAAATCAAATTACAGATCTAAGCTATCATCTCTAATGCCAAGGCACAGGATACTTAGCAAACAAAGTCTCACAGAAGGGCCTCTGTGAACCGTCTATCTCCCCAGTATCCTTCGGACACCACTCAGTAAAAACAGAGCTCTTCCCTGCAGGAGATGGTATTTCCTTGATGTCAGGCCACAGGATAACCTTCCCCATCAGCAGCCATCACAGGGTTCATCAGGAGCTTTAGTGACATCACATTATCCCGCCTACTCTACCAGGTACTAAAGCACATGAACTGAAAGCCACACTTTCTCATTTCCCACTACCCACTCATCTTCCCTGCAGATGAGAACAAGGCACAGCATGTGACAGTCTGATGTTTGTCATCCTGTACAGTGCATAGCTGGAAGCTGCTCAGATGCTTCAGCAGTGCAACAACCCATACAGAAGAGAAGTACAATGGAGAGGAACCAGGCAGGAGGACAGCCTCCTCCTCCTGGTTGCACAGTCCTCAAGGAGCCTGAGCAGAGGGAAATACCAAACTGCCTACAGTGCCTGCTCTGGAGAAACAAGCTGCCAGAGCAGACTCTACCTGGAAAGGAATGAAAAAACCCACACCAAAACAAAACTTCCTCCCTCTCTGCCCATCTGTGTAAGTAGGAATGAGATCTGCTTCGCTTCTTTTTCCTCTCCTCAGTTCAACACCACTCACAAACAAGCTCTGACTCCAGAGGATGGTTACCCAGATCTCGGGATGAAGCCAAATCATATGCTTGCCCTGCTCAGCTCCTGCACACGTGCTTTCCCTTTCCAAGGCTCACCCTGTCTGATGAGGAAGCGGACATCTGCAATAAGCACTCTGACTCTGCAGGGCCTTGACAGGGAGATGGTGCCTGGCCTGCCTTTCTGTAACGGTGGAGCAAGGACCGGAGAAGTTTTTCCTCACCCTGGTCTGAGATCAGAGTTGAGGGACTCTCCTGCCCCAGTGCTCACCTTTCTGTATGACAACTGCTGCGCTTTCCAGTCGCTCCACATACTTTGCCAGCTGTTCTTGATGCCAATATTTAAAGAAAAGTCGTGACTTTCTGTGAAGTTGGGGAGAGAAAGAAGCAGTGAGAAACACAGTTTATCTAAACCTGCATCCATCGACCTTTAGACAGGCCTTTCCTATAGCCATAAAGGGCTCTCTGAATGGGAACCAGACAACAGTCTACATGGATAAACTCTCTGCAGTTCAGGACCCCATTCCCCCCAACAGTAATCCATACCTACCCGCATATCCAGCCTGTCAACTCTGTACTTTGGAGTATCTCCAAACAGCTGAAAGAGAGGAAAAAAGTGAAATAAATAATTTTCCACGCAAAACGAACACTATGCAGCCAGTGGTTTTAGGTGCATAAACGGAGAAGAAGTCCCTCAAAGATTCTGCATTGCATTCTTTGTCCCCTGTCACCCGATCACATTCAGTAACTGGCTGTCAATCTGTAGTGCTCCTTGAGGTACAGCTAGGATGACATTCAGAAACATCAGCAAAGGGGTTCTCAGAGGCAGATTTCCTTCAACTCCCTGGGAGGCAGTTCTGCAGAGCTTATTTTATTCTCAGAACTGTTTTTCCTCATTTCACTTCCAAGCCCTTTGGAGCACACAAGTTGCAAGGTCAGCACAGCAAGAGTTCCGGGATAAAGCTTGTTTCACTGAAAATGAATTCAGTTTCATTTTTCAGACTCCAGTAATAAAATTTGGGTCACGCTGAAAGATTCCCAAACACTTGGAAATGAAAGCAGTACTCTTGCTGCACCACACAGCTTCCTCCCTCTGTCTGCAAATCCAGGCTGTGAAATCGTAGTGACACCTTTTGCTAATATCTTGCACAGCAAAGCAGAAGTGGTTTTCCTTCTATCTCAGCCAACTTCCACTGTGCCACAATCTATATCCATGGTAACTCTTGTCTCAAATACAGGTTAGGCATGGACCTGCTGGAGACAAGATCTAAAGAAAAGGATCTGGGGGTCCTGGTTGACAGCAAAATGACAATGAGCAAGCAGTGTGCTCTTGTGGCCAGGAGGGCCAACGGAATCCTGGGCTGCATAGGGAAGAGTGTGGCCAGCAGGTCGAGGGAGGTCATTCTGCCCCTCTACTCTGCACTGGTGAGGCCACAACTGGAATACTGCATCCAGTTCTGGGCTCCCCAGTTCAAGAGGGACAGGGAACTACTGGAAAGAGTCCAGCGTAGGGCTACAAAGATGATTCAAGGACTGGAGCATCTCCCTTATGAGGAGAGGCTGAGAGAGGTGGGACTCTTTAGTCTGGAGAAGAGAAGGCTGAGGGGAGACCTTATTAATGCCTACAAGTATCTCAAGGGCGGGCTGAAGGAGGAGGGAATCAGACTCTTTTCAGTGGTTGCCAGTGAGAGGACGAGGGCCAATGGGCACAAGTTGGAACATAAAAGGTTCCACTCGAATATGAGGAAGAACTTTTTCCACGGTGAGGGTGACAGAGCCCTGAACAGGCTGCCCAGGGAGGTTGTGGAGTCCCCTTCTTTGGAGATTTTCAAGACCCGCCTGGATGCAGTCCTGAGTGGCATGCTCTGACACGCTCGGGGTAGTCCTGCTTTGGCAGGGGAGTTGGACTAGATGATCTCTATGGTCCCTTCCAACTCTAAAAATTCAGTGAAATTCAGTGAAATGCATCCTATGATTTTTGTGTCTGAAAACACACCATGCTGCCTGTTCACCATCATCTCTCTCTCATCTGTGAGACTCTCTTGAGCTTACCTAGGTTTGCAATTCCTTTTAATTCAGAATCGTCCTTAACTTCCAAGGAAGCTCCATAAAGGCTGGAGGAGCTACTGCCAGGAGAGAACTTTTCCAGGAGTACATTCAAATCCTTTTCTTAAAAGGCTAAAAAAACCCTCAGCTGGCTGCCTTACACCCTTCATTCTCACTATCAGTCACAGTTGACCATGGCAGGAAGGAGGGACTGGGAAAATGGAGAAGAGGAAGTGGGGAGTTGCTGCCCTCTTTGATGTAGGAAGGAAAAAGCTGGCAGGGTAAGACTGCAGTGCTGGGGGGACATTTGTGTGTGTAAGGAGCAGTCAGGTTCTGAAAGTGCTTAGGGTATATTATGCCCATACACATAAAAAATTCTTGGACCAGAAATATCCTCTGTAGCCTGGAAGACATTCAGTGCTGGCTGTTTGCTCAGAATTGTTTTCTTCTTCTTCTTCTCCCATGAGATCATCAGGAAAAGGCCTGGAGAGGCACCTGCCAACTGTGCTGAGCCCCTGCCATACTGACTCCCTAAATTGAGTACCTTAGCCAATTCTCATTCCACAATATACCACAGCTTTGTAGCAACTGAATTGAATTGCTACACAGCAATTCTGGAAAGATTTCCTTCATCATTGTACCAAATGCTTTTTAATCACTGACTGCCTTTGCCTAGGAATTTGTGTTCCCCATTACCACAGTACCCCATCCTCACTTTGTTCCTTTTACTCAGTTTGCTATGCTACCTTGAGACCAAAAGTCTCTGAAGAACAAACTGGATTGCACATAACAAAGGAAGGGTTCCTACCTTTCTTTTGTGAGGGAAACACCTGGTTTAACTAGAAGAATTCCATATCTGTGAAAAACAAATCAATTCAGCAAAGTAAGAGCCCCATCCTTGATGTGCTGAGGTGATCCACGTCACCCTCATAGTAAACAACAATAAATCACTGTCTTTCCCACTCAGCCTCCCACAGCAAACAACCCCATGATCTCAGGCATGATAACTTAGAATAGGCAGTTTCACTCCCTGCCCATATCTGGTTACCAGGGTCACTTCCCTAACAATATCTAACACAGAATATTCAGAGGTTTTAACAAACCTTTCATCTAATTCCTCAAATGAGGGTCTCCAGGAGAAACCATCTCTCCGGATACGGATTGTCTCCAGCAGTCCATTGTACCGGAGCTGACGCAGCACCACAAAGAGAAACAAATAGAAACAGGTCATTAGGACACCAGTTTGCTCCTCTGCAGCCAGAAATTTCTTCATTCAGCCATAAACTTCTTCAATTCAAAATGAAAAAGCTTCTTTCCGAAAATGTTTCCTTGGTTAAAGATGGAATTTATCACCTCCTATAACTTTGATGATTAACCAGTTTCAGTTAAAAGCTGGAAACCATAAAAACCAATGACTGAAATAACTTCACCTTCCAGCCATGCATGCTGTTTTGCCTCCGTCCCTTAGAGGACAGCCTTTTACTTCCAAATCTGGACTCGGAAGTACTTTGAGGCATGGACGAACTTCCCTCTTAATCCTCTCCTTTATTATATATATTAAACAGGCCACAGAGCTTTCTGAACTCTTTTAAAAATTTCAGTATTCTTTGAAGTGTCTGGAATTCAGAACCTGACACAATATCCAAAGATGGTCATATCAGCACATATCAGCTCATGTCAAAGCAATCCCATCTTGGCTCCTATTCAGAGTTGCCCTGGCTGACAGTTGAGAACAGTCTCCTTCAGGAAGCATCATTTTTCATGGAGAAGTACTGTCCGTACCAGTCCACATCCAGGAAATGTAAAGACATGCAAAGCATGTGACATGCAGATCTCATTGCATTCATGAAAAAGAAACAGGAGAGAACTAAGACTGCAAAACCTGGACCTAGCAGACTCTGACACAAGAACAGCCAAGTACCCAGAACCTACGCGCACAAAAAGTGGGCCTGCTCTCTCTCTGGCAAGGGGAGACTCAGACTGGCCAGCTTCCAGCTATCTCCACAGCCTTTTGGTGAGATCTGCCCTCCCCACTGAGACACGGCAGAAGGACACTGCTTTTCCTCACCTGCAGCAGCACCACCTGGCTGTCCACCACACCTGGCTCCTTCTGGCTGTTGGGCTTGATACAGCGCACAAAGTGGGGGTTGGCAGAATACATCCTCTCCATGAGCATCATCAGGGAATGCTGGTGAGGGTTGAGAAAAATTAACAGTCCAGCAAGCTGAAGCATTGCCAGAGCCCGGCATGCAATATCCCACACAGTGAGAACTGTTTTTCCACCCCACAGCAACTTCCCAGACTCTGACAACAACCAGGTGACTCCCACCATGATCAGCTGTGCTTGGCACCCAGAAAAAACCCCGTCTACATGTTGGACGCTATAACTACACTTAGCAGCCTCACAAGAGCTCTCGCAAAACCATCACTGCACTCATCTCAAGGGGCACTGCAGAGCAGCAATACTTTACCCGGAACTGAGCTCCGGCAGACTGTTTTCGTGTGCTGTTGAACTTATCATCTGCTCCTGGTATGACCTGAAACCAGAACCAAACAAAAGGATCACCCTTGGAAGCAGCACTTGATTGCCATCCAAAGAGTTCTGCTGGAAGGCAGATGGCAAAAAGGGGAGAGAATAGATTTCAAAGGAGGGAAGACAAGTTAAACAAATCAGCAGAAGCAAGCAGAAAACCTGGCAAAAATCGGGAGGATTTGTTGCAGATTACTGTCTGGGTCTTATTTTCAACCAATTCCTGTCTGCTCTCATTTTCAGCCAGTTTCTCAAATAATAAATATCAGGTAACTATATCATCATTAATCAATTGCCACGTGGACCTGAAGTGCAATACCTTGGCTTTCACATGAGGCATCAGTGTCCCCGTCCTGGAGATAGTGGCTGGAAGGACAGAGACAATTGTTAAATTTGTACCTTTGTTTGCAATCAACCATGTCTAAGCACTCAAAGCCTCACTTCACAAACAAGTATCCCTACAATTACTGAAACACAGAGAGGGCATTAGGTTTCACCATGTGGAAATACAAGGAAAGAGCTAACGAAAAGGAGAAGAAAATGCAAATATATGAAGCATACAATACAGGCAATATTATTTTCTGCCACTGAGAAGAAAAGGCAATCAGGTTATTGAACAACCCTAAATGACCTTACACAGAAGTATCATCAACAGGCATGTAGAAACAGAGAGAAAAGTACAAATAGCAAATGGGAATCTCATGTACAGCAGTCAAGATGGGAGGTTATATAAAGTCATTTAGCTTAAAACTAATTCAGTGACAAGATGGAAAATCTCAAGGAAGTTGAATTTACTGAAGGATTTAATGACAGTCTTGCACACCCTCAATGCAACGGTCTTATGTGAATCATAGAATCACAGGATAGTTGAGGCTGGAAGGAACTTCTGGAGGTCAGCTGGGGCAACCTATTTGCTCAGCAGGGGCACCTAGAGCAGCTGCCCAGGGCCAGACAACCAACGTGAGAACAGGTTATCTCTGCTGGTTTTGAGCTTTCAAAGAGTTGGGACTAGAAGTATCTTCAGTAACAGCGTGGAAGTGGTAATGAAGAAAGATACTAATGAGTAGAAAAGCTGAAAACCACAGTGGAGAATTTAAATGAAATTTATCAGTTACTTGTAAATCCCAGAAAGTGGGACTTAATAGGACAAAA
>VXAK01011158.1:33079-45559 GCA_013399435.1 Arenaria interpres
AAAAAAAAAAAAATTCTGCACCAGAAGCACTGTGTTCAGCCAGACAAATTCCAAGGAAGCATCCATCTGACTTTTCACAGAAGCCTTGGAGACTCTGAGAGCTTATCAATAACTGGAAGAAGTGAGTGTAGTAGTGGGAGAGAAATAATAAACAACCTCAGAGTTCTTTAACAAGTTGTACCTGAAAAACAAAATGTGTTTGAAAAGGATAATCTCTACACTCATTGCTTGTGGCTTTCCAGCACTGGTCTCAGTGTGAACAGCTAGAAGCTATGACCTTGTCCAGTTTAATTTCTATAAAAGAACAGAGCATATGGAAAGGGCCAGTGGAGACAGTCCTGCACTGGCCGTGCAGAAGATGAGCTATCTGTTCTGAGGGAAGACATCTGAGCAGTTGATAATTCTCTGGAAGAGGATACAACCCTCCTTGCTTTCCAGGGAGGAAGGAACAGCTTTGACAGCCTGCTATATGCCAGCAGCCCCACTCCAGGCAGCAGCCTTCCCATAGTCTCCCTGGGGCTGCCAGCTGTGAAACACATTCACAGCACAGGAGCCTCATCCCCACACTTAAGTCTTGAAAGGTGGGCTTTGATTCATGTGGGATGCCCTGTCACAGCAGAGGGACTTGCCTGTGAAGAGCAAGCTGAGCAAGGGGGTGATGCTGTTGATGAAGAGCCCACGGACATTGGCTGGCAAGGTGTCTCGGTTCTTCTCTAGAAAGCCCCCAGCAGCATATTGTACCTAGGGTAAAGGGCAGCAAGTCACCAAGGCCAGCAGTGCTCACAGGCTTGCTGTGAAAAACATCTCCACAGCTTGCCAAGAGCAACCGTTAAACTGAACGTACACCTGCTTGCAGGTGAATTCTCTAAATGGATATGCACCCTGTTCCGATGCTAATCCTGAGGAACAGAACACTGCAGATGGCACTGAGGCATTAGAACCACAGGAGTGCAGCACAACATTGAGACATACACCTTTTCTTGTTCTCCTTTCCTTGATTATGAAGTTTCATCTACTTTTGATTTACGCTTTACTCTTTTCCTTGCTCTCCCCCTCTTCCCTTTGAATAGACTTACATCCTGTTATGCATCCTCACGTTTCTCTTGCTCCCTTCCTTTCTCATCTCTAGCTTGGCACCCTCCTTTCTATGCCAGGAGTTATTTTTTGTAAGAAAGAATGCAAGCAAGAATTTTTGTAAGAAAGAATGCCACAAGTAATAACTTCGTCAACAATGGTGCGATGAGATTACTAAATTGCATATTAAAATTACCTGACTTGTTATGTCTGCTCCTGCTCCAAAATTTATCTCAAATCAATTCAATGTATTTGGGCCAATTCTTTCAAAATTGGTGGCAGTAACGTTACACGCGTAGTCCTAAACTCCAAGGTGCTTAGATACCATTTGAACGTATAAATAATTGCCTCCACTTTCACCTGGCTGCTCACACTATGTTCCTCAGTGCTTGCAAAAAAAATAGTGACTCCTCTGCTCTGGAACCCATCAAGTAAAGGTCAAGCCATTAGACTGTCCTTCGATGCTGCACAATGGACGCGGGGCTTTTATTTCATAAAGGGCTATTTTAGGACTAGAGTTCCAACAGAATGATGATGAGTACAGCAGATTCCTCTAATACTCTTTGCTTCCCAGAGGTAGTCCCTCTTTCCTCAGGGGTCCTCTCTTCCTATACCTATACCTTCTACAGAAATCCTAGGGAATCCTAGGAGGCAACTCCCTGGGAACATATCACTTCTGTTATATCATTGTTGGACCATACACTCTTTAGCTTTAAAGCCTTATTTGTCAAGCAACACTTTTCCTCCCTCCTACATACGTTACAACAGCATTCTTCCTCCAAACAGTACATACTTTCCCAGCATAGTGAATGATGCTGAAACCCAAAACATGGCCTCGGCCTGGCTGGAAGTGTGAATTCCCCTTGAAGCTGCTGTTTAATTTATCCACAAATGTCTTATCAGTTGCCTGCAAGAAAGTAGATTTCATAATCAAATCATAAGGCTGCAACAGAGACCTGAGCAGGGCACATGGAAGCAAAACAAAGTGCTGGAAGCGGCCTTGGCTATGCAGCAGTTTCATACTGTACGCACTGACTCTCCACAGGGACATCAATATCATTAGACTGTCCCTGATCTGGCTGTCCTGTCTCATCAGTCACACATGGGAACACTGCTGCTTATCCTGCTCTTTAAAGTCACATTCCAACATAAGAGTTCTCTCTGCAGCCAAAATATTTATTGCTACATTCCCCCACACTATTTTCTCTGACCCCTATCTATCTCATGCATACCTGAGGGAACGCACTCTGCTCATCCAGAAGAGACAGGAGCCCAAGTGGCTTGGCCAGGAGCAGATTCTGCAGGGAAAGAAGACACACTACACATATCTAAAGCAGTACAGGGCATCCACTCTCACCTACACCACCCTTTGAAGCGGTTCTTCCCAGGTATATCTTCACCCCATGATAACAAGAGCAAGACTCCTCTCTTGGCTGGATGGAGCAATTCTCTTTCGTCAGTCCTCTCACTCACCAGAATAGGTTCATTATTGTTGAATGTGATAGTCTCCCAAGGCAGCTCTTCCTCCTTATAGGCAGCCTGCTCCATCTGGAAAATGTGCTGAAACAGGGAAAAGAAAAAGAGGTTGGTGCACCCCTGAACATCTTTCTTTCCACCCTGAACAGAGGACAGAGGCATGGCTCCCTCACCCATGGCATCAGAGGCACAAGATGAAACTGCTGTTCTGCATGCCCATCCGTAAGCCTGTCACTTGCTGATCCCAGTGCACAAAGCAGGAATATTTCTCAGAGTGTAAGTGTCCCTGCTCTGCCAACTTTGGTCATTATTTGACCTTTCTATTCTTCTCTTCCCTGCACCAGTGGCTCCCCTGCCACAGCAAAGAAGGTTGCTGCTCTGTACCCTGCCTCACTAATCACCATTTCTGTCCTTCCAGGCAACAGACCTGCTTTTCCCCACGCTCTCCTTCATATGCAGGTAGATTAGGGCTCTACTTTTTCTGCCACACCAGGTGAGATCACCCACAGCAGACTTACATGGTTGAAGAAGTGCTGCAGCTGCTCATTGGCCAAGTTTATGCAAAGCTGTTCGAAACGATTCACTGCAAAGTTTTCAAACCCGAAAATATCCAAGATACCTAAAAAAGGGAAGATGAGCACGTCACAGAGCCTGCAGGACATCCCTGCAGATAGCTGCATACCCCAACACACAACTAAATCTCTCATTACCCAGCTCTTGTGGCAGAGGGAAACTCCAGCCAAGTCAACAGGGGCACCTCTCCCATAACTCCCTTTGGACAGCTAATTAGGAGAAGTCCCACTCCCACCCCCGGCTCCTCTGCAAAGCCAGAGGGACCCAGAATTTCAGCCCTACAGTTGCTTCAGACCAACCAACTGCTCAGAGCTGGCCAAGGCCCTACACACCTCTTGCTGCCAACTAGCGTCTCCAACATGATCATGTCTTTGATAACGGACCCCTGCATGCAACTTCAGCAGAACTTCATATTGTGCCTTTCCTTTGTTGTGGTTGAGGGACACACATCTGAGGATAGAACAGGGGCAAGGCAGGCAGAACTCACCTATCTCGCTCAGTTCCACCTCAGGATCCACATTCTCAGCCAGCAGCTCATTGATCTTGCAAACGATCCAGCCAAATACACGGCCATATGCAACCTTCGCAATGGAGTCCCGAGCATCTGCACAGAGATAACAACAGAAGCTCACTGAAGGGCTCCAGGAAGAGCAGGAAACACAGCACACAAGCTGGCTCAACACATTCACCTCCAGCAACAATGTCTAGTGGTTTATGAAGCTATTTTAAAGATCAGATAAACATCAGATATCTGCCTGATTGTCTTTGCCCTCTGTAAGGTCAAAAAGAGCTCTTTCATTCCAAAATCTTCATGATCTTTCTACAGGATCAGATATGGCACACTAGGGCACTTGTGAGACCACCTGAAATGGAAAAAAACTCCTTTCCAAAAAAGTCCAGCCACTTTTTAGGATATCCAGAGACTCGCTTTCCCCTCTGCAGAGTATGGATCCCCTCACTGCTAAACCAAGAGAGAGGTTCCAAGATCTAGTTGGAAAATTGAATGGTTCTGTTCCTCCTAGCTCACAGCTGCCAAGTGTTCAAACACTGTGGGCAAGAGAAGGATGCAATTGATGGAAAACTTGCTGACGTTCTAAGGAGGAGACCAAATCAACGTGACCTACTGCATGATGCACCTGCTGATGGGAGATGTTTAGAGAGATGAAAAGAAGACATTTGATAAACAGAACTAGCTAATTCCCCGTTTCCAGTTTTTTCTTTCATTTTAAGTAATAATCTATAAATCCTGGGATTTCATGCATTTTTAAAAAATTTTGTAAATCTTTTATTTTATCTGAACCTTTCTGTGTAGATTCTCTTGGATTATTTTTCTTTTCTTACTGAAAGGCAAAATAACACCTTGCTCTTGTTACTTTAACATACTTCCGTTTACCTCACTCCTTCCCTGATACTATGCTATCTCATTGATCCTCTGTTATTTCTGCATCTACTGCCTAGAGCTCTGCACCCTGCCAGCACTCTGCAACAGGAGCCTTCCCCTCTTTTGCACAAATACCTACAGTTTCCTTCTAGGCTCGACTGAGAGAGAAAGCAAGGCTAATTCCTTAGTTTCTCATTTAATCTCTGCAGTCTCCTGGAGATCAAACAAAAGCAGCATTCATGGTCCTACGTGTCATTAAGAGACTAAACAGATAAACATCGATACACTTGCCTCTGTGCGAGGGGAATGAAGGGGCACAGACAGACATCTCTGTTCACAACAAGTTGCACATGTGTGGGGATACCCTTCCACCACATATGCGTCAGTCTTTCTATGCCAGCACATCTGCAATTCATTATGTTTCCTACCTTCTGCTTGCTGCTGGGTGTGAAAACGCTGAATCTGCTCGCCTCGGGTCACTGACATCGTACAAATAAGGCATTTTAACAGTTCATCTTCCTGGACTCCAAACTGACCCTGAGAAAGAGGAAATAGATGAGGACAGTCAATAGTAAAACCTTATTCTACATGTGGGGATTGCGTTTCCTTGCGTTTTTGCAACACCCAGTGGAATGGGGTCATGATTCAGATTAAGAGTTTTGAGCCCTGCTGTAAAATAAGTATTACTGTTAACATCTCACAGCACTGGAGTCAGATGAGGGCTCTAAGATCTGCATTATCCCTGCAGTGACCAAGCTCACTTTTGTGCTCTATTAGATGCTTTCTGTTTTGTTCTCCCAGTGCTGCCACCTTTCACCTTCTTTGGGAGCCACACCAGTCCCCGCTGGATGGTTTAATGACTTACTGAACAGCACCACATGGAGGTGACTGTGCAGGTGCTGAGATGTTCTGATCTTCAGCAGACATCAGAAGTCACATGGACCCACAAGAGACGGGAAACAACGGGAACTCACACACAACTGAACCCCTCAGCAATTGCTTTAACAGGAATTCCCCTCCCGTGGGCAACACCAAGGAGCAGACTTGAAGTAAGACAAAACAAAGTTGGCTGCTGAACAGATGTAGGTGGTTGTTCCAGGTATGGGTTAGGAGGGAAACAGGCAAAGAGATGGGAGTGAAACCAAAAACCAAGAGTGCTGGGATTTCAAACAGGTCAAAATAAAAAGACACAGAACAGGCAGAAGTGTTATACTTTTCTGTTCTGTGTTGTTAACAAAGCAGGATAATGTATCCATCCCACATAGTAAAACGGGATGGTCCTGGGGAATATACACTTTTTAATCTGCGATAATTTCATGTGAAATAGTAGAAAGTTTAATTCTGGATAACCAAATAAAATTGATAGCAGTTAAGGTGGTATCCCTGGACAAGATCTGTTGAAAACACAGAATTAGTGTTCAGATACCATACACATGAATTTCTCCAATGCATCATCACACTTGGTAACACATAACATTTAATTTTAAAAAGCTTGTCTTGTATGAAGCCAACAAGGCAAGTGTGGCATTGCCATATGCAAGATATTGGTCCTAGACACATGAGAAATAGAAGCTGGGAAGCATCTCTTTGGGAATGAATAGCAGTGAACACAAATGCAGTTGTGGGGTCAAACTGTATTTCTGGAAAAAAATCCTTGTTCTTCAAAAACCTTCACACTCTGAGGCAGAAATATCCTCTGCCATCTCTGGCAGCAGCAGCTCCTGCAGTCACACTCCCAGTGGGAACCAGGATCATACCCACAAGGTTTCTCTCAGCTCTTGTGACTCACCGCTGAAGCCTTCAGCCATCCCCGGGAGGCTTCACTCACTTTTACAGACCCATTCCTCTCCTCAGGCTCAAAGGTCACATTGCCCAGAGACAACACACCAGCCAAGATAGCCTGCATGTCCACTTGCTCCTGAAACACAAAAGAAAGGTGACTGAAAACCTATCAGCGTGTAGCACGTATGACTTGGAAGCCTCAGAAGCTGAAGAGTTGAGGGAAAGTCACAGGCAGCCTGTGGGAAAAGGCTCTACTCAAAGTTTAACAGACCCAGGTGTTTTGGAAGCAACATGGAAAATCCAGAAAGGAGAGAAGGATTGAGCCTCACAACAGAAGCCAGAAAGAAACCCTAGGCCTGCAGGATGCACAGATGGAAATTACATTACTGTAGAACTGACCTGTTCTTGGAATCCCACCATGTCAAGGGCATTGCACACCTCTTGGTACTTTTGCTTCCAGCGCTGAGCTACATCCTGTGTACCAAATCGTCCACTTATGTACCTGAGAAAGTGTATATCCCATACAAAACCATCACACAACCAGCACAGCCAGTCCTTCCCCAAAGGTACAAAGTAGACCAGCAGCAGTAGAGATGTGAAAGGGAAAGAAACTTTTCCAAGGTAATGCAACAAAGAAGAGACTCCAGACCTCCCAGCTTCCATGATGACCCATAAGATCTCTTCATGCAGCTCCATTCAGATCCCACTCCAGCTTCCATTTGTTTACCTGTACCAAGCTCCACAGATAGAGCTAGAGGGCATCAGGCTCCACTATGCTGCTCTCTCCTCTATCCCCCATCATGCAGACTAAACTACTCTTTGAAGTACCTGTAGAGTGAAGGATCCAATAGCCCATATATCTCCTTTTCCTCCGAAGAGAGTCCAGCAAACATGTAGTAGAAGATATGGAAATTCCTCTCCCCGGTATCTTGTTGCACTACCCGTGACTTCTCCAAGAGGTACTCGCTCAACTTTGCACCTCGTACTGCACACAAGAAGGTGACAGGGTAAACTTTACAGTTAGGGCTGAACTGAGCTGTCCCACATCTCTTTTTTGGTGTCTAAAATAGCTTTCTTGTGTGCAACACCCTCTAGGCTGCCCAGCACCCTGGAAATGGGCTTCTCCATGCTTTCTCCCATCATCTTAGAATGTCTGCTCACCTTCTTCAGCAGCAACCAAGGCTTCTGGAACCATAGAGTATTGATAATACTTCCTTTGTACTGCTACCCCCATATCCTTCCTGTACTCGCACACCATCCAAACCCAGGCCTCATCCTACAGCTGTGGTTGCTGTAAGTTTTTACTTAATTGCACACCCTTCCCACAGGGAGTTAAGTGTCAAAATTTCACCCTCCACAAGTTCTGACTAATCAGCCCACTCCCGCTGGTGCCTAACCATCCCCCAAACTAGTAATTGCCCTTGACTTTACCCGTGTTCTTCTGGAAACGCAGCTGTATGTATTTTCCAAAGCGGCTGCTGTTGTCATTCATCACAGTCTGGGCATTGCCAAAAGCTTCAAGCAACGGATTTACCTAAAACCAGTGAGCAAGCTGAACAGGCTTTCTTCAAATTTCAATCTAACTTACTGAGAAACGTTTAACTTTAGCATTTACTATTCAGCATTCAGCTGGAGTAGGAACCACTCCATGAGTACTTAAGAGCATCAATTTTATCATATCCTGGATAAAGGAACTGAAAGAGGCAAATAGAACAAAGACCAAGCAGCATGAATGACTGAAAATAAGCACAATCAAGCCCAGTTGATCTCGGTAAGATCACTAACTCTTTTGTTAGAAGACAAGGTTGGTATAACAGGTTTCCACAAAGCATCTGACATGCTATCACTAGATAATTTGACTGCTATACTGCACTAAACAAGGTAGACATGGCACTTGGTAAATGTAAGCACAGTAACTTAGCTACTGAAATTTGTAGACAGCATATGGCTCGGGACAGTGAATTATAGAGAAACTAACAGAACAGTCAGACCAGCTTGGTGAACTGGGTGCAAATAGGGTCACACAGCAATTTTTTCCACATTTGAGCAAAGACTGCCCCCACAACAACGATGCCTTAGGGTACACGCTGGACAGCCTGCTGAACACAGCTTTACAGCACGACGCTATAATCCCAAAAGTGCAAAATTAGCCCTTGAATATATCTACTGGCATTGTCAGTGAGGTCTTTTGGAGCCCATTAGGCTGGGGACTATGCCGTGCAAACACAGCTATCCTGCTTTCTGAATCTGCTCAGGTTCAGAAGCAGCTTAGCCGTGTGGCCCAAGCCAGCCCTAAGAGGAGCCAGCAGGTATATCACCACCATATTTCCACAATGGAGCACAGGCATTCACCTCCGATCCACCGTAGGTACCTCACTGAATATGTGATTCCAGAGCCCAAAGCACAGCAGAGTGTTTACATGGCAAGGTTTTGGCAGCTGGGAGGCTACAGGGGTGGTTTCTGTAAGAAGATGCCAGAAGCATCCCCCATGTCCGATAGAGTCAATGCCAGCCACCTCCAAGACAGACCTGCGGTTGGCCAAGGCCGAGCCATCAGTGACACTGGTAGCCCCTCTGAGGTAACATATTTATGAATGGAAAAAAATTGCTGAACAACAGCAGCCAGAAGAGAGGAGTGAGAACACGTGAGAGCAACAGCTCTGCAGACACCAAGGTCAGTGAAGAAGAAGGGGCAGGACGTGCTCCAGGCGCTGGAGTAGAGATTCCCCGCAGCCTGTGGTGAAGACCATGGTGAGGCAGGCTGTCCTCCTGCAGACCATGGAGGTCCATGGTGGAGCAGATATCTGCCTACAGCGTGTGGAGGACCCCACGCCAGAGCAGGTGGGTGCCTGAAGGAGGGGCTGTGACCCTGTGGGAAGCTCATGCTGGAGCAGGCTTCTGGCTGGACCAGTGGACAGCCTGTGCCTCAATAGTTTTCTGTCATTTAAGACACCACTACATGCCCAGCAATCAGCATTACTGACCTACCAACCCTTCTAATCTGTGGTCAGCTATTTCACCATCCTTATCCACTCTCCTCTTATGTGTCTTCTGTTTTGCTCCCTGATGTCCAACGGTGATTCACCAGCAGGCTGTCTGAGCCTAACGCATGTTGTCTTGCAGCAGTGTTGCTTCTGCATCTTCAAGTACCATTCTGTAATGACCTACCTGAAGGATCTGCTGCTCCAGCTGTGAGTTGCCTTTGCATAGGTTCATTATGTGCTGCAACAGTAGTTTCGTACTCTCTGTTTTCCCTGCACCGCTCTCTCCACTGCCAAGAAAAAGCAAAGAAAATTCCAGCAGCTGTATAGTTGTTCTGCACCTTATGCCTTGGTGCCCCATCACTTGAGAATACTCTCCTGTCCAAAAGTTTCACAACTTTTTCAGCTAAACTGCATGTGTGAGTACAAACTGTGGGAACAGTGGGTTCCATGAGGTCCTGATTCCTCCCCAGGGTGATTTTTCCCCTTCTCCAAGGGAGTACAGATATGTACACGCTGTCACTTCTGGATGGGGTGGGTGCACTGGACAGACCATTTACTCTGCTTCTTAATTAAAAAATATATCTAACTTCTGGAAAACAATCTCCTTCGAAAGTGACCTGATACATCAACAACGCCACGAGTTGAGAGCTTCCTCCTTCTTCGAAGAGATTTGCCCCACCCATCCATCTCACATCCACAACTGAGTACTGATCTGGAGGCACTGCAGCAATCTCAAATCTCAGGCTCTTCTCACATTTACATGCATCAGCTGGTTGAGAACACTGGCACATGGCCACAGAGCTGCCCGCACACCCACAGCAGCAGAGGTGCACGTCATTCTCCGCCTCCAAGTCAAACAAACAGCACTTGGAAAGCGCATTTTCCCCTCTCCTGGGAGGCAGAAAGTACAATCAGTGAGACAACGTGTCCTTGACTGACAACATCATACTGCCAGAGAATTTCAGCATATGCATAGAAAGAAAAATATGCAGGAAATGCTGAAGGTATTCTTGAGGGCAGGTCTCCATTTCCACACCTGACCTTTGAGCATCTGGTGTGGCTTTACTGCTTTGTAGCTCCCAGTGTGCTTGGGATCAAGTATCTGTCATAGGTGGCTCTACCTCAAATACTATGACAGCTACCTGATCTGAAAGCACAGATTAGGCCATCACCACCTGAATATGCACAAACAAAATAAGGCCATTTTGACAGTTGAGAACATGCCATCCAGACAGCACCGCTGCTCAGTGTGTAAGATGTTTTTTTTGTTTGTTTCAGTGACTTCCTTCCTCCACAAAAGCACCGTCAGTCAGTACTCAGCCAGCAAGTTCAAGCTTGTCATTGTACCCTCCAAAACACACAAGAGCTTCACCTGGTCCTGCAAACACTCCCTGTGGCAGGTGTGTAACTGCCCCAGGCTGTGAAGAAAAGCAAAGTCATCTCCAGGAGACCCAAGTTCTGTACCATAGCATGCCTGGGCTGTGACTAACATCCGATGGGACTGTGAAGGCAACAGGAGCCAGTGGAACTTCCGGCACGGGACAAGTGGAGTGTAATGAGCCTTTATTACCTGCAGGCAGCTGCTGTGTTCAACATCAGCCTCTGCAACATGCCACCCAGACCTCCCAGACTAAGTTGGAGAGACCAAAGAGATCACAAAGAACAGTAGACCCTGGTGTGTCCCTGTGCTGTTCTGATGAACTGCGGAGTAAAAGGAGTGCCTTCCTCCTCTGCCCCAACTTTGCTCATGCCAAGTAATCTCATTAATGAGCATCTCACCACTCATAGAGAGCAAAACCATGAACTTCCTGTGATAGCAACACAAAGACCAGTTAATCGGGTTGCAAGATGCACAGGAGTAACTCGGGTTCTCACCTCTGAGAACACAAACTGTTGGTATAAAACAATCAGATTACTGACTTTCTGACAAAGACCCATAAGTTACTCTTTCTTGTCTTCCATCTTGGGAGATGGAAGACATTCTATGACTGTTTTCCATCCCTAAGAGCCCTACTTGAAGAACCTCTTCCACCTGCTGACTCCACAGTCACCACTTAATCTTTGTGAGAGCACTCCATGTAAAGCTGATGGCTTGTAGGCTGGAGAAATGTGTGGGGCTGGACCCTTGAAGTCAGCTTCCAGTCCCAGCACAACTCTCAGCAGTGATTCAGCAAGTCATTTCCACACAACGTAGACTGAAAGTACTGATAAAATGATCAGAAGGCCAATAAAAAGAAGGAAATATTAAATCAAACAAGCTGGCAATTAACAGTTCAACTGAGATGACATTTAAACTGTTCTCTACAACACCCAGAAAAGTGTTTTGAGGCTTTCTCTGCTGGCTGATGCTATCTGCTGCCCTGCACAGTTTCAGCAGAACAATAGTGACATCATGGAGTAAAATGCTCATGACACTGGTAGGCTCTTTGGTTACAAGAGCTCATTTTTTTCCCTTCTAGTGCACAGAACTTCCCGTGACAATAAAATTTTCCCTGACCAGATTCCCAAAGGTCTTTGGGGAAAAAAAAAACTTCTGTTTGTCTTCCTGCTGCTCTTTCATTATATATGGGAAAAGCTCCACTTGGCGAAAACAGGTCCCTTCCACTACATACAATCTTTATCACAGCAGTCAGAGTGGGAATTGTTTCGCCGAAGAAAGCACCCTATGACTTCCCCCAGAGCTGGTTAGATCTTTCCAAAGCCACATCCCTCCAGAAGCAAACCCAACATATTTAGCTGCCTTACCACCACCAGCAGCTGAGCTACTCCACAGAAAACAGCTTTGTTTGCCTACCACGATCTGCCTGCCCTCCAGACAGGTCAGGAAGAGCAATGGGTGGCAAGGGCTGCTGTGTTTGGGCTCATCAACAGCGTGGGAGACGAGCTTCGCCCAAAGCCTTGGTGGGGAGAGCCCAAGGAGAGTTCATTGGCCACCATCTGGATCCCCAGCTCTGCCTGGCTCCAGCGAGCCCCCAGCCCGGCCTGGTCGCCCACCCAGACCTCACCTGATGACGATACACTGGCTCTGTGGCCCGCCGCCCCGGTGGCCCAGCATGGCATGGTAGGCCCGGCTGGCCACGGCGAAGATGTGTGGCGGCAGCGTGCCCGTCTGGGGGTGCCGGTACCGCTCGGAGACCTGCGTGAGGGGGGGAAAAAGTGGCGGTGAAGGGGACGAGGGGGCAACGGGGCCCGGCCGGCGGGGTCCCGCGG
>VXAK01011158.1:46060-69087 GCA_013399435.1 Arenaria interpres
GGGTGAGGCGGGGGGCCGGGGCTGAGGCGGGGGGCCAGTCCCCTGCGGCGGTGAGTCGGTGTAAAGCAGAGGGAAGCGGGAAGAGCCGCCCTGAGGCCTCTGCCGCAGCAGTCACCGACTCCCAGACTGGCAGGGGGTCCCTCTGAGGAGACCTTCAGAGACCATGCAGCCCCACCCCCTGCCAAGCAGGGTCACCAAGCAGGATGGACAGGAACCCCTCCAGGGGGTTTTCAAGTATCTCCAGGGGAGGAGACTCCAGCACCTCTCTGGGCAGCCTGTTCCAGTGCTCTGGCACCCCCAAAGGTAAAGAAGTTTTTGCTCAGGTTCAGGTGGAATTTCCCATGTTCCAGTTTGTGCACATTGCTCCTTTTCCGGTCGCTGGGCACCACCGAGAAGAGCCTGGACCCATCCTCTTGACACCGACCCTTTAGGTGTTTATAAGCACTGATGAGATCCCCCTTCAGTCCTCTCTTCTCCAGGTTAAACACACCCAGGTGTCTCAGCCTTTCCTCCTAAGAGATTAAGGTCTCCATGTGCCTGGACAATGGCATTCATCCCATTGTCCTCCCATGAACCTGTATTTAATAAATGCAGGTCTAGCCAGACTTTCGCCACTTTCTCTGTATGACGAGTCTGATAAACTGAAAAGGCTTTGGGAAGCTTATTCTACAGAGGGAAGGTCTCACCGTCCTCAGAGGTGGGTGGTGGAGCCATGTGGCCCTTGGAGCTGACCCACCAGGTGGTTGACAGTCTGGAGATATCGGGATTGGCTATGCTGTGATGATAAAGGGAGGGGTTTTTCTGGATATTCAAAACAGAAAATTTAGAAACGTTGCAGGGAATATTGCTAGTGGGGCTTCATAAGGTAGTTAACTTTTCAGACAGTATTCAGTGGTTTCTATTCTGAGTCTGAGAAGAGAGAAGCAAACTGGCATGCTTCTGTCACGTGTAGGTGAAGTATTTTCTAGTCTACCCACAGGCTCTAGACAACTCTTGCCCTGCAGACTTGAGACAGTTAGAATGTGATATATTTTTTTAATAATGGGAGTGCTTGCACCACTTTATGTGAGTGGGAGATGATCAAACCTAGTGTAACTTTGTCTTTTTTTTTATAATTATTGTTTATTAAAAGAAATTGGCCTGCAATATGAAAATCATGACTGCTACCTACCCTAGCTAAAGGTGCTCTGCGAATGGTAGCATTTTAGTCTATTATTGGTGAGTACTTTGCAACTGCATGCTAATACTAAGCTCTTGCGTGGTATCCCCTGCAGTGCTGCCTCTCCCTCCACAGGGGTGCCAGGGCTGCCCTGTTTGACCAAGACGTACCCTTGGCTAGGCTTGTGGTTGTGTCGCATGCAAATAGGAGGATAAACCTCTGGAGAAGCTCCCGCTACTGCGTGTGTTCCTCAAGCTATCTGGACTTCTGCTAACTCATGAAACGAGCCTTGGTGCTCATTCAATGTGAAGCTTTTGTTTCAGGTGCTGATTTAGGTATCTGAAATGTCTCTGGAAGACTGTATTTGACAAACTCCCTTCTCTACAACAACACTTCATGGAATCACAGAATTGTCAGGGTTGGAAGGGACCTCTAGAGATCATCTAGACCACTTCCGCTGCTAAAGCAGGACTGCCTAGAGCACATCACTCAGGACTGCATCCAGGCAGGTTTTGAAAATCTCCAGAGAAGGGGACTCCACACACTCCCTGGGCAGCCTGTTCCAGGGCTTTGTCACCCTCACCATACAGAAGTTTTTCCTCATATTTGGATGGAACTTCCTATGTTCCAGCTTGTGCCCGTTGCCCCTCGTCCTGTCACTGAGAACCACTGAAAAGAGTCCAGCTCCATCATCCTTCAACCCACCCTTTAGGCACTTATAAGCATTAATAAGGTCTCCCCTCACTCTTCTCTTCTCCAGGCTAAAGAGCCCCAGCTCTCTCAGCCTTTCTTCATAAGGGAGATGCTCTAATCCCTCAAACATCTTAGTTGCCCTACGTTGGACTCTCTCCACTAGTTCCCTGTCTCTCTTGAACTGGGGAGCCCAGAACTGGACGCAGTATTCCAGTTGTGGCCTCACCAGTGTAGAGTAGAGGGGGAGAATGACCTCCCTCGACCTGCTGGCCACAGTCTTCCCTATGCAGCCCAGGATTCCATTGGCCCTCTTGGCAACAATGACGCATTGCTGGCTCATGGATAGTTTACTATCCACCAGGACCCCCAGATTCTTCTCCTCAGAAGTACTTCTTTCTTTATTAGTATAGCTCGCCCATGTGGGAGACAGCACGTATGTGGAGGTAGCTCAGCTTGCAGAGAAACCACAAACTTCATGCTGTGGCAAGCGTGCAAGAGCCTGCACTGCCTTTTAATCAAAAGGCAGAGCAATATTAAACTGGTGCTTTGCTAACACATGCCTCTTTCTCTGAGAGAGGGTGATAAAAACAGCAGTGTTTTTCTCTCGATCATGATGCTGTTGCAGAAGAGAAGAGCAAGAGCAAAGCTGGTTAATAAGTGGGTAGTGTGATTCACAGCAGTTGCTCGGTCCCTCTCATCTCTGAAACCACTGGTGGAAAACGACAATGCAAACTGCTTGCATCTTGGGAACCTCCATGGGAAAAGAAGCCAGAGTGCTGCCTTCCTCTCTCTCTTCTTCCTCCAGGACAAATCTTATGGTTGTTTTCTACTCCTACCCACAGTCCCTCTTCCACCTGCTAACTGCCTTGGGTTTATTGAGAATTTTGCATGAAGAATGGGGCAAAGAACAGGAAGAAGCAATTATTGGCTGAAATTACACGCTTGAGATTTGCTTAGAGATGTATCATAATGTACAGCTCTTGTTTTTACAGTCAGCTCTTTCTAACGCTGTTCCTCTGGTTGATGCAGGGCTCTACCCACAGAGAGGAACACAGAAGGGAACTGTTAATAATGGTTGTTGGCAATTGACTTCCCTTCTTACATAGCAAAGAGTAGAGTTTGTGTCTCAGAAACCTACCCTGCGACATCGGTTGTGCATTTGTTGTGTGTCTATCTCTCTGGGCCTTCCACAATCAGTTACCTTTCTGTATGTCAGCTCTGAGACCACCATGAGTGATTCGCCCCTGCTGTTTATGGCTGGATCGAACACTGTTGAAGAGCAGAGAGCTCGCTGGGAGAGAAAGCGCAGCCGGACAGCCAAGGAGCTGCTGGAAACAGAACACAAATACCTCGAGCAGCTGGATTTGGTGGTCACAGTGAGTATTTTGGCCCCTTCTGATATGTGGGTACCTTCAGGCAGCATGCACTTATTAGTGTTGTCATGGGGAAGGGTCAAGAGCAAGACTTCGTGACATCTCTACTGCATGGGACAACTGCTGGGGCTGAAAGGGGTTTTTTTTGTTGTTTTTCTTTTACCTCCACTGTAATATCTGATAGCTTGTGGTTTTTGTCCATTAGCTTTGATCAGTACTCAGAGGAGACTTGGCTTAAGATGGCCAAGACGCATGAAACATAGGGGTACAGACAAGACAGAAAGACTATGAACAAGGTGGAGAAAAACTGATGCATCTAGGAATGCTGAAACAGACTCCATCAATGCTATAGTGCTGCTTCAAGTGTTTACAGTTGAGATCAAAGTTACTGGTCGGCTTACTTCTGATGATAGATATCTTAAATAGGAATTCACAATATTTGTCAGTATTTTGACCTCAAGAGTGTGCAGGCTACAACTTCCTGTTCTGCTGTGTACCAAGAATAACCTTTGAATGACGTGTGAATTTCACCTGTTTGAAATTCTCTCTTTTTTCCTACTTAGTTCTTTGTGACAATTTTGAAGGCCAAAGGGACGCTGAAACCTGCTGTGTTGGAAACCATATTTGGACCCCTGGAATCCATATATTCAGCCAGCCAGTAAGTGAACAGACTGATGTGATTCCTGTAATTACATGGGGAGGCCCCTATATGGATGAGACAGTAAGATTTCAGGAAATAAAGCTAACACTTTGTAAAATAGGCATTCACTTGTAGCAATGCTAGCCTTGGTGACGCTTGCAGGTGTACACAGGAAACTGCTGATCTGCATCCACATATCCAGGTGCCCAGTTGCTCTCTGGATAGTGGTTAAAACCTAGTAAGTCTTCTCTGTGGTATTTTTAAGGGATGTTTTCTTTAGCTTCCTCTGACCACGTACTCTGGTTGGCCATGTATTGTCACAGAGACTGGATGTGAGGTGAACACTGACAAAGGAAGGTCAGCACAGGAGTGAACCAAAGGGATCTGTGAAAATCCCATCAGTAATGTACCCCTTACAAGCTATATTTTCTTCTGCACAGTGTTCTGTCACTTCACCTGGAGAGAGGGAATTTGGGACCAGGCTTGGAAAATTTCTGTCAGAATGTGGAGCTTTATGGCCACTATGCTGAGAATTCAGAGCAGGCAAATAAAACCTTGAAGGTAAATGTTTCCTCTATCCTCTATAATATGGATATAATATCCATATTTTTTCTTCCCTTTTTCTCCATTCTGTGAAACAGCTACATCCTTCCCTTTTTCTTCTGTCTCTGAATCAGAAACAGAAGAAACTGGTGGGTTTTCTTCCTTTTTCTGTGCTGCTGCTATTTTCTCGGTCTTTTTTCTGCAATAGCGCGGTGAAAACTTCTCTGGTTATTTAGAGTTTCAAATTTTTGAAGCTTGTTTCCAGTGTTTGTGTATGTCTCTGCATATGCTGAGCACAGCTTTCTCAAACACAGTTCTGTACTTACTCCCACTCCTCCTTGGCTGGCAAGCCTGGAGAGTTTGCTGTGGGAACACTAGAGGACAGTGATCTCTTTCTGGAGAATTATTAGGTCTAGTCTTTCCCACTACCACAAACTGTATCCTAACACTCGGATTTCCTTTTCCTTCCCTTTTTTTTTTTTGGTAGAAGAAAAATTCTTCCTTCCCACTTACCTCTCCCAATACAAGCTGTCTTCCAAGAAGTTTCAGAAGGGTGTATTTTTATTTCAGAGTCCTAAGAGCTGTACTTGGAATTTAAACCACCCAACTTCCAGTTTTCATCCATGCTTGCTCCCAGCTGCAGGATGTACTGGGATGTTTCCCTTCTGTTCTGTTTGCATGTATATATTCACACTTTTGATTTCTGAAGAGAAAAAAACATTTTTGATACTTGCCTTGAGGTCATGAGAATGTGGAGCTGCATTGCTTTGTCTTGAAATAAGTGGCAAAAAGCCACAGGTTTTTCTGTCTGAGTCAACCTTTCTCTTTTTCTTTGTTTCTATTTGCTGAATATACTAGCTTTATACTGCTGTGCATGTATGAAGAGGGGATGTTCCTTCCATTACCTGCTGGGAAATGTGGCCAGGAGAAAAGGAATTGCTTGCCCATGGCCACAAAAGAAGTTGTTGATGCTTGTGTTTAGGACCAGAGTAGTAAAGTTTAAGAGTTTTAAGAGTTCCAAGCTCTGATGTAGACTACAGCACATATTTCTTTCTATAGTCTCAAAGCTATTTTCCTTTTCTGCTGCACACAGGAGCAGTTGAGGAAAAACAAGTCATTCCGAAGGTTTAAGAAGCTCCAGGAGAATCGACCTCAGTTTCAAGGGAGGAAGCTAGAGGATCTGCTTCCTTTGCCCCTGCAGAGGTTGTACCAGTAAGTAAACAATTCTGAGTCTTCAAGGTGTTAGTGTGAGAGGGAAAAAGGAACATAACAGTGTCTTCATTGCTATGAGAGGTAAAGTTGCTTAATATATCTCAAAATTGGAGCACATAGACAGGAATGAAACAGACATGGAGACATTTGACACAAAGTGGGATCAGTGTACGTGGATGGGAGATGATGCAGAGTGGTAACTGTGTTTAGCCCTGGCTCCTGAGCCCTTCATCTAGCTCTCAGGTAGAACTGAAGTGGAGGCTTTCTGTCATCTTGGAAAGCTACTGAAGTTAGGCCCTGAACAAAAGCAAGATGTCTGAAATGCTGCAGAAGTGGTGCACTCTGCCAGAGACAGTCTCACTACACTTTTGTGTGGGCTGCTGACCTGGAGCATTGTGACTTTCCTCTCTTGTAGGTGGTTGCTTTTGGGGAGAGATGAGAGTAATGAATGCAGGCGAGCTTTTCTCCCCTTTCTGGTTACCAGGGCCATATGCTTTCCTCAGATTTGATGCCTCACAGTTGTCTGAGCCCTGGGCAGATCCAGTCTGGATTGCTGCATTTTCCCTTGAGGCTGACTGCAGGAGACGAGAGCTGCATGCCCTCAAGGGCTGCCCTTTCTTGGGGAGGGTATATGGGCGATACAGAGCATAGGCAGTTCAGTGGGAACCCAGCTCCTGCTGCTATAGAGCAAGTAGCTGCTCTCCAACCTCGGTCTTACCCACGCTAAAGCAAATTTGAGAGGCTGAGAGCCCCGTTTCTTCGAAAATGACTCGGAGTGAGCACACCGCAGTCTTTCTGGTAACTTTATGTAACCTTTTTAATAAGCTTGGCAGATATAAACGTAAGTCTTCCTTTTACTATAATTCTTTGGATTGTTCCTTTAAATTTGTAGCAGTATATTTGTTGCTGTCTGACATTTTGGAAAAATGGTGGCTTTATAACAGAAGGTCTAAGTTTTTCATTAATCAGCTCTTTCATGTTCAAGTTTCTTCAAAACTGTTACATATGCTGCAGGTCATATGACTTCTGCCAGTTCGTGAAGCTATTCAATGTGATATTTCTTCTGTTATTTCAGACCAAAAATAGTTTTACTTTATTGGGAGAAAGCATTTGCAGAAATCTGATCTTTGCAGTAAAGACTAGTGAGGAAAGAAGAAAAAGGCAGCTCCTACTTCTTATAGAAATGCCTTTATTTTCTTGTGTGGGCAGGAAACATATGGTATGAATGCTACCATTCAGACATAAAAAAAGTTAAATAATTCAAAGAGAAATTTGTCCGTTATTGAAGGCATTTTTATGTGAATGCTAAGAGTCTTATGAACAAAACTAATAAGTAAGGTTGCCTTTATCAGACCCCCAGGAAATGCCAAAGGCTTGCAAATATATAAAGTACTTGGATTAATTTAGTTAATATATTTGAAGACAAAACTGCATATGATCAAAGAATTGTGACTGAAAGCCAAATGGTTAGGTTTAGAGGTGTGTACTCCATCTCCTGGTGGAGTGTTGTTCATCTTTCTGTCGCGAATAGGAGGTGCTGTTGTTCCTGGTATCTTTTTGTGAAGCAGACTTGCTTTCTCTATCTTAGGTACAAACACTTCTTCAGAGACCTGCTGGAGAACACCAGCCCAGACAGCGCTGAGTACCAGAAACTTGCAAGTATGATTCCTCCTGCGGATGCTGGTGCTTTGATCAGTGTTGGCCTCCTCAGTACTAATATTTGGATTCTCATCTTCAGTCTACTTCCACAGGAAGAAAAATCCTCCTCTCTGGGGTTCTAGTGGATTACTATTTCCCTTCTCCACCTTGATCAAGATGTCCCTGAGAACACGTTGGGAATAAAAATGTAGAGTAACTGACTGGGAAAGTGGTCTAGGGGTTAGGTCAGATAAATGGCAGCTCTATTTTTTATGATGAGAGGGCTGAGACACTGAAACAGGTTGCCCCTCTGAAATTGTCGATGCCCCATCATTGGAAGTGTTCAAGGTCAGGTTGGATGGAGCTTTGAGCAACCCAATCAACCTTTGAGTAACCTGAAAAATGCTTATCTCCGTGGCAGGGGAGTTGGACTACATGATCCTTAAAGATTCCTTTCAACCCAAACCATTCTATGACTATCGGTCACACGCCTCAGTTTTCTAGGATAATTCATGTCCTTCATGCCATATTTACTAGCAGTTACACCACTTGTGGGGCATTTTTTCCTGGTTTTGCTTCCAAGTTAAGGAAACTATTCCTGTGTCTAATGTTTCATTGGCAAATAAATGTTTTCTAGAACCACGGAAGTGTTGGTTGGAGAGAGGCACCTAGAGGTCATCTAGTCCAATCTCTTGCTGAAATTACAAATAAATCTGCTGTTGATACTTGATTTAAAACATTCACGTCCTAATTTCATCTTATCTTTTCACAGCAAAATAGATAAGGTGTAATACGTGCTCATTTGTGATAACCTCAGAATTTGCTGCTTTAATTTCAGAAGCTGTGAAATCTGTATCTGAGGTATCTTGCTGGGTCCAAGACATCATTCATCAGAGAGAGAACTCATTGCAGCTACTTCGGGTTCAGAAACTGCTCAAAGGACAAAAGACCCAGATTTTGACTCCAGGTGGGTCATACTGACAACTCTGTTCTGCCAAGCTGAGATAACTGAAGATGTGCTCACCTTCATCTCCGATTCAACTCATATTAACCAGTTTCCTCCTTCTGCCCAAGTTCTATAAATAGGAAGTGAAGAAATGTAACTAGTAATTCAAGCACTTTTTTTTTTCTTTTTATTAAGAATTTTTTAGTAAGGCTAAGCAGCAGCTTAATTCCGTGACATTCAGATAGAAGGAGCTGATGACATGTAGTTAGAAAGTTAGTAACAGGAATCTAAGGAGGTCAGGAGTTTAAGTCCTGAATGACAATGAAAGAAAGATATTAAATAATTTTGGAAGAGTCTAAGTAGTGGTATTGTCCCTACTCCAGTGCAGGAACCATAGATTTCCGAGGGTCAAGGTGTTTTTTAACTTAAGCTACAAGCTTCATGGACCTGTCCTTACACCCTTAACATGAAGAATCTTCTTTTATCTGCGTGGTTAAGCTGTGCTGGAAATCAGAGTGTTTGTGTTAATAGTTCTGCTGATAGCTGAGTTATATAAAGTCACGGCTTGTGAGATCATCTAATTCGATAACAGGTTTCTTTATGACCTCTTGTGTGACTGGGTCCTCTCTGTGCCCAGAACACACCCCAAGCTACGTAAGGAATATTGTGAGAAATGTGTCCAGTCCGGGGAATTACGAAACCGTCACTTGGAGCTCCACCTGTGCCCTCACTAAATGCTGTTACTGGAAACAGTGCTGCAGCTGGAGGGGAGTGCTAAAGGCACTGTGTGTAAAGGTCTCTAAGGCACACCTCCCGGAACTTGTGAATGTGTTTGTAATTCATACACACGGATTTCTGGGTGAAAAAAAACATTCCCTACTGGGATGGGGGAGAGAATTGGAAGAGTAAAAGAAAGAAAACTCATGGGTTGGGATAAAAACAGTCTAACAGGTAAAACAAAAGCCGCTCATGCAAGCAAAGCAGAAGAAGAATTCATTCACTACTTCCCATGGGCAAGCAGGGGTTTAAAGCTATCCCCAGGAAAGCAGCGCTCCATCACCTCTAACGATTATTTGGGAAGACAAATGCCATCACTTCAAACGTCCCCCCCTTCCTCCTTCTTACCATAGCTTTATATGCTGAGCATGACATCACATGGCATGGAATATCCCTTTGGTCAGTTGGGGTCAGCTCTCCTGGCTGTGTCCTTTCCCAGCTTCTTGTGCTCCCCTCAGTCGGCTGGCTGGTGTGGCAGCGTGAGGAGCAGAAAAGGCCTTGACACTGAGCAGTGCTTACCCAGCAATAGATAAAACATCTCTGTATTGTCAGTGCTGTCTTCAGCACAAATCCAAAACATAGCCCCTTACTCGCTACTAAAAAGAAAATTAAGTCTAATCCAGCCAAGCCAGCACAGATAGAAAAAGAGGTTGTTTACCAGGGTGTGTCATGTGTGGCAATGTCTCTGGGATATACTGCTCCCAGTGAAAAGAGACCCCGCTTTCCTTACTGCCTTCCATATACAGGTCAAATACCGTCTTAGCCAGAACTGCCTCCTTAACTGTTCTGTCACCCCTAGCTGCCCTAGGGATATTATCTTGCCCTCCTTTCACAAGAATTTCCTAAGTCACTTGCCCCTGGGAATCCTGAACACGGATCTATATCCCAAGACTTCCAGCACAGTCCAGCTCAGACTGTGTGCCAGCGAGTCTGGTCGCAGCTTAGCCCGAAGGAAAGACTTCCCAGTCCAGCCCCACACTGCTGACAGCTTCCTTCCATTTGTGTTTTTAAACTTGGACTGGTTCCTGCGCATCACCCTTCTCTTTCTCAGTTTCTTATTCCAATAAGAGGAGTGGTTCCTGTCGGGTAAGCTAAGCAGGAATGCACTTGCCTCTGAGTTTTGTGACTGTAGCATACTAAGTAAGAGACAATCTATAAAAATTGTGTTGTATTTTTACATATAAATAAAATAGTAGCTGAAATTCTCCGGCAGGTGTTTCCCAGACCAGGCCAGATGGCAATACCTTATTATGACTTTAATTTCTTATAAATAAACTTATTGAATTATTGTCTTCATAATTCACCTGAGTTGATGGCCATCTTGTACAATAATCCTTCTAGACAGAGGCATTGCTTTAATTATTCCATTTTGTGTAGACACCATTATTTTTTTTACTGCTTATAGCTGCGTTTATCAAATTGGTTTGATTTTTTTTCCCCTGCTGATTTCTCTGCCTTTTGTTTTATTGCAATTCATTTCATGAGTAGATGACACTGGACTCTATTCTGTAAGAGAAGGTTGATAAGGTTGCTTATTCTGACCTTCTTTTTAATGTGTTGTGTCCCCTTTGCTGTCTTCTCATTAGAAGAGTAATCTGCATTCTGTAATTTGTTAACTACTGGAGGTCCACGTATAGTTAGATGACTTGTGAAAGTTTTTTTTTTTTTTAATTGGCATGCACAAGCAAACAAAAAAGGGAAAAATAATAAAAGTCCAAAGCTTAGGCTAACTTCTCTTTCACCAGTAATGACAAAAAATTGAGCAACACAATTTAAGATAATTCATCGTATGTTTTCTGAAGGCTTATGTAAATTTAAAGGTACGCATACCATTTTCAAACCATGTTTTTGTTCTGGTCTCTTTTTAAAGACTTGTATATCATAATATTTTAATTAACATAGTAGGTTTAGAACAACTTTGGTCTGCTCTTCACATACTAAATGTTTTGGGCCGATTACTGCTTCTGCGCGGGTGCCTTCAGTGCTGGTGAGCTGGCCCCAGTTGATACTTCTAGTGCCTTCTAGTGTCTGGAATTGATGTAGAACCTGGTAACCTACAAGGGTAGCTCACCGTGTCCCTGTTTGTCTCATTACATCCTTGTTTTTTTTTTCCCCAATGATGATCTGACAACTGTTTTCATTTCCCTTGCATACCTAGGGCGCTGGTACATCCGGGAAGGCTGGCTTTTGGTGGTGCCTTCAAAGGGAGAAGAGCTGAAGCACAGGATGTTCTTCCTTTTTTCCGATATCTTGATTGCGACAAAGCCCTGCCACCCCCTGCACCTGCTAAACTCGAACAAACTGGCGTGCCAGGCTGTCTACCCGCTTCACCAGTGCGTGGTGGACAAAGTGTTTGGCCACACACGGAGCCAGGGAGGGCTCCTGAGTGTAAGTCTTCCTCCTTCTGCCCTGCAGAAGTGTCAGAGGAGTCAGACTCTGGGTCTTTAGCCATCTCGTCAGCAGCAGGGCTGAGATGATGAATGGTGACAGCAGTAAATGTAATGAACTCGTCTGAGTTAGGGCAACCTTTGTCTTGGGCGATGTAGGTCCTTTTACCCTCCTGGTGTAGGCCCTCCTGAGCACTCTGGGACACAGGTTGCTGGTTGCTTCTCTTAGCTCAGGTGGGGAGGGTCCGATAAGACTCTGACATGCCCTCATCAGAGCCGTGTGTCTGGGGGGACAACCCACAGTCACGTGACAGTGAATACACTGTGGACCGAGCTTATAGAAAACCTTGGAAAATGGAGAATGTGAAAAGATACGGGTATTATCACAAAAGATATTGCTTGTGCATCTAACCCTGAGGGGTGCAGGGTCTCTGACTGGGACTGAGACCTTAGTTGAGGGTTCCAGCTTCCCGGGCTGCAGCACATGGGAGCTGTTTTACCTCATTCCTTGTGAGCTACGACAGGGATGGCTGCTGGGGTAAGCCGATCACTGCAGATGGTGGCAGCGGAAGGACCTCTAGGGGCAGCTTGGAATACGAGAGAGAACTGGATAACGAGCTGCCAAGGACTGTAATTGCCCACTTCTAAACAGCCCATTGAGTCAAAGTGAGCTGTCATCTGTAGCTGGAAGGAATGGACAGGACTTTTTGCTCTCTGCTGTCCAGCCTCTGGCTTCTCCCAGTAGCGATGCTAATTTTTTCTATCTGGGTAAAAAGTAAGAGAAATTAATATACAGGGCTGAGTTGAGTTGAATGGCGATGGCTCTCCTTTCATCAGAGTTGCTGCCTTGGCAAGGAATGCCACAGAGTGGCACCGGGTTCTGTTTGCCTTTCAGCTTTCCTTTCCACACAAGACGCTGTTGTTGATGTCCAGTGACCAACAAGATATTAATGACTGGTATCGGAGTCTCACAGCTGCAGTCAGGTAGGCATCCATCTTCCAGAGGCAGAAGGGGCTGAGGGAAGGGGGCAGAACATGGAAATGATTATATGGAGCTGTATATTTGTCTGTATTACGTGGTTATAAGGCTGATTGCGAAGAACTGACTCTGGCAGCCAGGATACAAGGGAACAGTAAGAACAGATTTCATGTATTAACAGTGAACTTCCCCCTTTCCCTCTACAGGCAGCTGAAAGCCTGACCCATCTGAGCACAAGACAGACTGGCAGGACCACTACCCCTCCTGGTAGAAGCCTACCCCATATTAGGAAATGGTCAAGGACGTGTAAGAGTTGCATTTAGAGGGAAAACACACTGTGCTTGTGAGATTATAAATGCTTTTTCAGCTGTCCTAACCTTAATACAGATATTGCAAAAAATAGAGGTGTGCACACTAAGGATTTGTATAAAAAGTCTGTATCAACACTTTCCTCCAACCTGGCTTAGAGGCTTCCAGCTTTTCTACACCTTTTTTTTCCCCCTCAGATTATTAATTTAACAACAAGTAAAAAAGAGCCTGCCTTGCTTTCCCTAATTAAATGTTTTTATCCAATTGCCTTTCTAAATCAGCGTTTCCATGCTTATTTGTCTACATATAAATCTACTTGCTTCTGGCTACGTTGATCATAACAGATTTTTGGATAATGGTACCATGGGCATAATGCTGGATTTTCAGCTACAGGGTCACAGTCATCTTTCTCCCTTGGACTATTTTTATCATTCCTATCCTTCAGTTTTCTGCCAAAATTGTTTTACAGTTGTCCATCCTCCTCTAAGAAAGTGACAGGTGGGCAGATCAAGGGAGAATAATTCAGTGTTTAATATCCTACTTCTCGGTTTCTCGTCAGCCTCACAGAAAAGTTAAACTGCTGATTTATCCTAACTAAGCCAGTAGGTACTAAAGGCCTATGCTTATCAAACAGCATTCACATTTCTGATCTGAATCCTAAGACATGAAGCAGGTGAAGCAGCGCTCGCCTTTGCCTTCAAGGTACACAGCAGCCTTATCACTTTGAAATGCTACCCTGAAGAACATGGGCAGCAGCCCCACTCCTGCAGCACAGCAAAAATCTCCAGAGGGCTCCAGACAGCTTTCTGGGTCCTCAGCCGCTGGTAACGCACAAGGGTTCAGTTTATTAGGATGAAAGACCAGTTTAAGGAAGAAATATGCAAAGGCTGTTATTCTTGAGACTGTAACATTAAACCATCGACGTTTTAATTATGTGGAAGCTCTGCAGCAACAGAAGCGTGGTTCATCTCTTCTGTTGATGGGGGAAACATCTGTTTGAACAAGATGTTAGAGCACCAACTGCAAGGAGAGCAATTTCAAGGTCATAAGAAACAGAAAGGTTAAGGTCTTTCTGGAACAGACTTCTTTAGAAATTTCTCACTAGAATTTGCTAAAATAGACATACTTGTAAAGTGTGCTGAAGAGAGAAATTACCAAATTTTAAGTTATCACTTGATATTTGTTTGGTTGGTTGATTTTGGTCTTCCCATACAACTAACTCACCGCATAAGATTACTCGTTTGGCTTAGTTGGTGAGACTTTAGAGGGAGGAAGGAACCCAGCGTGTCATTTTGTCTTTGGTTGTTTTTTTTGTCTTTGGTTGTTTTTTTTCAGTCCAAGTACCACCTGTACTTGGCATCAAAGACAAAGCTTGCAATTTAAATTTCTAATCTCCCAGTAGTTCTATCATGCTGTAAGTACATTCTGCTACTCTCCCTATTTGGTCTAACAGGGTAACAGAGAGATTTCTTGCAACCCTGCACCTGAGGCTGAGATGTCTACTAAGCTCCTAGTAGGGATGGCTATTATCGCTGCCCACATTGCCTCCTTATTAGAACACAAGCCACTTTGGTGCTGACTCTTTTAAGATTTATCTCAGTGCTACCATCCTATTTGCATTCAGCGCTTCTGACAGCAGAACTAAGCTGAATTTCCTGCCCTGAAAGGCTGCACGTTGGCTTCTGAAAAACACTGTACCTCTGTTACGGTGAAGCAGAGATGCTGCCCCAGAGAGCAGGGCTGTTGGACCAGAAGCTCTAAGAAACCCAGACTTTGCTGGAATAAGCTACTAATTCACGTGCATAGGAACAGAGTCCAAACAGAACCAGACTTGCTTTTCGAACAGAGTTTATTTACACAGAGAATATCAACCGTGAGAGCTCCAGCCTGATTTCCTTCTCTTGCCAAGTCTCTATGCAAACCATAGGAAGAAGCAAGTAAACCTTGAGCTTGTCCCCCCTGTCATGGCAAACCAAGGTTAGCAATCAACCTTCAGGCCTTCTGGGACATCCTCCATTCCTGCGCTCCAGGACACCAACAAGGTGCAGGGTCAGCTCACACCAAGGCCCAGGGATGACTAGACAGGGGTGCCCTTGGTGGCCTGCTGCAGGTCTTCCCGGTAGCCCTTCAGGAGCTGGTTGAGCACCGTCTTCTCGGTGTCACGGTGTGGGCGGATGAGTGGAGGCAAGGGGTTCCCTTTGAGCTCGATGACCGCCATCTTGGCACGGTCAAGGCCGTCCCGGTTGGGGATCTGCAGCAGGCGTGTGTAGCTACCGGCGTGGGGCTGGAACCGGGGGGCCAGCACCTTGAACAGCTTGTGGATGAGGTCCTTCTCCTGCGGGGAGCAGGGGGTGGGGAGCCACACTCAACTCCCGCACTGGGGCCGCGGGGGGCAACGAGGGATTTGCGGGGCGGGGGGGAAGGCCACGACGGCGATACTTACCGTCAGCCAGAAATCCGCCATGCGCATGGCGCGTTCGTTGGTGTCCCCCAGCTTGGCGTAGTCGATGAGCTGCGGGAAGGAAGGAGGCAGAGCCGTCAGGACCGCTAGGCCGAGCCCCGNACAGACCTCGCACGCCGCGCAGCACGCCGGGAGTTGTAGTTCGTTTCCTGCACACGGCCGTTTCACCGAGAGGGTCCGGAGGAGCCACCGCCGGGCAGCGAAGAGACAGGAGACGCGTACCGAGAGGTCCGAACGGGGCAGGAAAGCCCCTGGGTCCCCAGGGCGGGTGCCCCGGCCTGCCGGGGCAGGCCCGGTCGCCGAATGACGGCGAGGTGCGCAGGCGCGATGGAGCCGCACGGCATGCCGGGGGTTGTAGTCCCGTGCCGCGGAGGGGGTGGCGGCCGTCCTCCGCCCCGGTGCGGCCCTTTTCCGCTGCAGCCAGCCCGGCCGTGTAACAGCCCCGTTGCTGCCTTCGCGGCATCGCATCTTTTCCGCCCCCCGCCCCTGGGGCGAGGCTGTGGAGGCGGACAGGCCCTGAGGAGAGGAAAGAGGGTGGCCGGCCTCCCTCCCGCCCCTCGCCCAGCAGCTGGGGCAAGATGGTGGGGCAGCGGCCTCAGGGTATGCTCCTGGGGCTGTGGGAAGGGCTCAGCCAGGCGCCATGGGCAGGCCAGGCCTGCCACGGCCTGTACCTTATTTTGTCCCCAGCACCGGTGGCAGGATGCCAGCAGAGCCTGGGACCCCCATAACACATCCCCAGGCTGTACAGATGCTGCGTACGCCAGCACCATGGGGTGATGGTGCTGCATCCAGCCTCAGGTAGCCCTCACAGGGCCCTGCAGCCACCGTCCTCGTGATGGAGGTGGGTGCAAGCCTTCTTCCCACAACGACAGAAATCCACTCTGCCCTGCACGCGGTGATGCCCCCATAGTCCTCCTGGCAGCGCATGTAACTCAGCTGCAAGAAAAATGCTAAAAGGCAGCATGAGGAGGTTTCCTGCTACTTGTCCCTTGCAGTCAGCATTTCTGTATTTCAGAAAAAGGATGTGTAACAAAAGCAGCTACCAGCAGCGTAAGAAAAAATATCTTTGTTATTATGAATACATCATAAAATCACAGTCATTTCATACACATTTTAGTATTTCATATATAAATAAAGTGAACAGTATAGTTATTGGAATGTGTAATAGGAACAAACATACGGATCTTATTGTGAAATTAACAAATTCTTGGACCCCATCTCTTGTTGCTTCTCTGGGGCTTTGCTTCTTAACTCGAAATACCTCTAGGAAGATGGTTACTCAAGCTGTGATGCCAACAGTAACTCCAGGCATTACCTTAATTCAATTTACAATCAATTTTCCTCTCCTTTTCCTGATTTTACCTGGCTGTATAGGAATTTGTCTGTGTCAGTACTCTAGCTTTGCAAGAAAGACTAATCCTGTATGTACGTGGCACAGTGTTGAAAGAAAACATTTTCCAAGCTTTACGATTTTGTTAAACCCATTAACAATCAGCATTTTCCCATCACTACACACTCTTGCAAATGTTTCCATTAAATATATTTCTAATATTAATAAAATAACAAACTCTTTATTATCCTTCTGCTTATAAGTTGATGTCTTAACATCAAAATAATATTTATTTCTAATAAAATTATACATAGCATTTATATGGAACAAAGTTGTCTTGTGCATGAGCCTAGTAATGAAACTAGGCGTGAGTGTAGATGTTTCTACATTTTAATTTTGGATTCTTGGGGCGGAGGGAGGGGGAAGGGTGTTGTTACTTCTAGGGCCACAGAGTAATAAATAATTTACAAGATAATGACTTCCCTGGTAACCAAGCCTAAAATTGGAGAAGATTCCTCTGGTCCGGCTTTATAAAACTTTAGGTATGCTGAAGAAAATGCCACGTTTCTATCTGAGCGGTTGTTTGTGTTAATCCAGAAAACTTAAGGGAATTTTTCTGACACAATGTGTTATCAAAGTTATCATAAAATTAATCAGAAATAAAATGAGAAAGGTCTATGCAAAGAATTTAGCTGGGGGCAGACAGAAGGCTGAGCCTTCCCAGCCAGCTGTGCTTGGAGGGGCTCTCCCTACTGCAGGAATTCCCATGGCACTTCGGGCGGGCTTATCTTCACCATCGTGTCCCTTTCTTGCTGCTGGGACTCAGTCTGGAACGAGGAGGGTGAAGGACAAGGACAGACCCAATGAGCACTTTCCTTCACCTTTTCCATGGAGTAAGCACGTCTGTTGGAAACCCAGCTCTCAGCTGTGAAAAGCAATGATGCAGTCCCCAAAAAGGGAAGTTACTGAGGTTTCCATTCAGAAAGTCATAAAAACATGGGCCAGATTTTATACTCATGAATCTGTAGGAAAGCTTCCTGTATTTGCAGTGAGGCGTATTTTATCTGCTTTTCTGGTCCAGTCTCACAATTTCCCTTCCCTGGATACTAATGCACAGCAGGGTAAATTGTCACCTGCCCCTGAATTTGATGGTCAAAGTGTAGGAACTTCTTATTTGCTATTTGTCTACAGTTGGAAAAGCGGAGCTCAGAAATAAAATAAATGCCTTTTTTAAAACACACCTTCTTTTGGGCAGGGGGCAATACAATTTAGCTGGTGCGTTGGAAGTCGCTCATCTAACTCATCATTCAGTATCCGATGGTCCAAAAAGCTGAAGCTATTAATTCGATAGTGGGAATTGACCTGATCCAGCAGGTGATGGGGTGTGGCGGTAAACATATGCAAGAGTTAGACAATTTGCAAGTGTTACCAGTACAACATTTGCCATTTAACAAAATTATTTAAAATTGCATATTCTTGAACCATGTAATTTATACCTATTTGCCTGCTTGCAATTAAGTGAGTAAGACTGAAATGCCTCAGTTCATGCTGCCTTTCAGCCTGCTGTATGTAACACCATCCCTCTTTTCACCACAGGTTCCTTCCTCAAAACTCACTGCTTTGCCTGTAACTTGCTGTCAAGACTTGCTTGGATCTGCGGCTGCTGGAGGAGCTCCTCCCAGAGGAGAAGCCCAAAGATCACAGGGTGAGAGCACATATTTTTTTCTAAGCTCTGTAAATATCGATATACATATAACATGGAGTACAGAATGCTAAAGTTCTTAAAGCTAATGCCCTTGCCTGTGGCATAGTGATAGCGAGGAGTTGGGAAACAATGACTGGAATGGACACATCCCCTTAAGATAATGTACAAAAGAGATGAAAGGTCTAGGCAGCCAGCTTTTTATACAACAAGACCTGTGCCGGTGGTGTAGGGATTACACCATCTTTGGGCCCAGAGGACACAGAAGGGAATCCAAACCTTTAAGGGTTATCTGATAAGGGCCTTCTTATGTTTTCACCTGTATTTATTCTAACAGAACATGCAAGCCCAGAAAAACATGGCAAAATAAGAAGTTTTTCTCTGTAAATGCAAAAGATGTTACAAATGTAACATGGACATGACCTAGCACTAAACATACTGTAGAAGTAGCAGCTACACAGATACAACATTGAAGTTTTGTGCTTAATATACTCCTTTATCTTCTAAGCATGGCAAAGTCCTCAGCAGCTGTGGTTATCCGAAAGTAATGGTAACATACGTGACCTGTGAGGTATGGTCTAACTTGTGCATTCCATTTTCCAGTGTAAAAAAAGGGCATTCCCTTTCATCCCTCTTCACAAACACAGGATCCCATGGGCAGTACCTCACCTTAGCCATCCTGCCAGTTGAACAACTGCCAGTTGTTCACCTTAGCCAGTTGAAAAGGTTTTGTCACATGCGCTCCTGCACCTACTCATACTCCTCATACACCCAGCCAAACACGCTGCAACTCTGTGTTCCAGTTCTGTGAATGCCATTTAGGTCACTCTCACACAGCAGAGGAACAAATTCTTTGCAAATATGTGGCCTCTCTCTCTTCTTGATTTCACTTGGACTTCAGCATTTCACCAGGGAAGACGTGCACCTACAGGAGGTCAGAATCTGACTCTTTCTGCAAGGCTGGGATTGGTTTTGTGCTTCCCAATAAGCCTACTTGATTCACTTATCCATGGTTTTCCTGCTTATATATCCCCTATTATCTTGCTTATCTTTGTGTAATGAATCCAGCATGAACCTGTTGAGGAAGGGAACTGACCTTCAAACTGAACTGTGGGAGAATGGTAATGGAAAAGTAGTCTTAGTTTAAGACAAAGACATCTTTTGGACTCTCTTTGGTTGATACCCTAGCAACACAAAGCCAAATAATTTCCAGATCAAGAAGCAGTGGAAGCAGTGCCCTTTTATCAATGCTTCACCCTTTTTTTTTTTTTTTTCCTTTTTTTGCCATGGTGGAGCATAATAGAAAAATATATCTACAGCTGGCCTCTGCTGTGAAACACGGGTCCACTTTCCACACTCTCCTAAGCCTGAGAACTGCAGCTGGAGAATTGACTTCAGCAGTATAATATATTTACATGTATGAAGTAACAGTGGACCAAGGTTTTCATTACTGACATGATTCAGGGATGATGGTCAGCTCCCCCCCTCTTTACCTGGTAAAATTTGGGTACTGGGTTATTTGGACATAGAATGCAAGGTAGGCAGATGAAATGCTGTGGTCTGTGCCATTACCTAGAGCATGCCTTAATTGTATTATATACTGAGAAGGTTTTCTTTGTAGTCTAGTACAACACACAGTGCAGGCTTCATGGTATGGAATCACTGTGAGGAGGCTACCATGAACCAGGAAAGCTACAGTACAGGCAGCATGGTTGGGGAAAAGCAGAGAGAAAATTGGGAAATAATATATATATATTTTTTTTTACATTGTCAGTGCATTTTTATGTTGAAGAACTCTAAAGGGGATCTATTTTTCAGTAGGCATAGCTAAGGATGGGCTGCCTTCTGTATCCTGGAGTCTCTGGGTGCTGCCCGTGGTTTGTAGTCTTCTCCAGATCCAAAATCTACTGTGTCGTGATAGTTTGTAAATTCCTGAGGTAATGGAAACTCCTCTGTTGATGAATGAGTCCTGTGTCCAAACACTCTCTCTTGCAGCTCAGCGATGTCGTTTCTGATGTCTGCCATCATCAGCAATAAGAAATCAAATGAACCCGGTGGGCCCTGCAGTCACAAGGCATGGTAATTAATTATATTCCACTTTGCTTTTACAGTTTTCAGACAGGTTGATATAATTACTCTTGCAGGGGTAAGAGTAAAATACTGCTTCATTTCGTTTGCCAGAAATTAAGAGTCACTTTTTGAATCAACCTGCTCAGAAAACAATTCTCAAAAGAAGAAAAATGTTTTTGCAGACAGAGCCTATATTTACCAGGTGATCAGCCCTTTTGTTACTTAACAATTCCTTTGCTGTATCTGCCTCCTAAAAGCATCTTGACACCTCATGGGAATAGAGGAGATAAAACTTGGTTCCTTGTGTTCCTTCTTAATAAACTGATAGAAATTACAGTCTTAGAATGACTAATCAATAATTATTACTTATTTGAAAAATTTTGTCAAGAATGCTGCTGTTTGGAATGTATCTCTTCAGTATGGGAACCCCACTGCTGCCCGTCACTTACTAAACATATTGGTAATTACAAAACAGAAAGTATCCATCTGGGTTTATCTGATTTAGAAAATCATCATTTCTTTTTACCTAAATTCACACAGTAAATTCACTGTTTAATACTGAGGACACCATACTGGACACACTCTTAAAAAGCCATTCTACTCATAAGAAAACATCATAAAAAATTTTAAAACAATTTCACCTGACAACAGATTGTAAATACTCATCCTTCTGTTGACTTGCTGAAAGCCCATAGCTTCCCAAATCCCAGCGACAGATGAGGAACAGGTTTTTAAAAGGTTCCAGGGATCCAACTCCCATTACAAGCCGTGTCTGAGCTGTACTGACTAGCACTCTGCATGGGATCTCACACTACTGCCTTCTGGGAATGTCCCACTGGTCTTGTTGGGCAGAGATGCACCAGTAACATTTTCTGTGTATGTAAACTACCCTTCACCATGCTTTTGACCCAGGAGATTTTTTTCCTTTTGGCTGACCTGTTTTTAGTAGTCAACATCACTCTTGTGGCAATTCCTGCTGTGAGCAATACTTACAGGTATCCCCTTTGGTCCTGGTGCGCCTCGCTCCCCCTGTAATCAATACCACCACAGTTAGTTTGCTGTGGCTGAAGGAAACAAAAAAAATCAGTCTGCCTCTGCCGACTCCTTTACTTACTGTCCCCACATCAAGAATCATCAGCATATGCATGCTCAGAAAAAGGAAAGAAAGTGAAGGAGAAACACAAGGAAATTGCCTTAATTGTAGTGGGAGCAGAGGTGGGCACTTCTGATATTTCTCCTAGATAGTAGCAAGCAAACCAGCTAACCAGCAAACCAGAAGAAATTCACAAAAGAGCAGTCTAATGAAATGGGCTAAAGCATCAACTTTTCTTCATGGAAAAGCCCAAAAAGCTGCAGAGAAAGGGAAGGAGGCTGACAGATAGCCTGGCAAGGGCTATTTGCAAGACTTAAGGAATGGCAAACACAATATAGCAGAAGGAAGACCTGAAGGGATGGGACAACAGGGTGTTTTCAGCTTAGCAAAGGAAATGAGATGGTAAAAGGCAGTTACTGCAAGTGTGTGGAGGGTCTCTCTAGCAGGCCTTCACTTCACATGTGCATGAACCCACATAATGGAAAACAGCACCCCTCCTCACCTTACTACCATCTCTCCCCGGGGCTCCTGGTGGGCCCTGCAAGAGAAAAGAAAGTATTCACAAGGACGTGAGAGGTTGTGGGGCTAAGGCTGATTGTACCGTGCATGACAGGAGATGAGAATACTGACCACGGGACCCCGCCTGCCCTGCTTAATATGTGATATGTCTGGAGATGGGCCCATAGGTCCCATTGATCCACGAGGGCCTGGCTGTCCGGGAGGTCCAGGTGACCCAGGAACTCCTTGACTCCCTTTTGGTCCTGGAGCCCCTGCAATCGACAGCAAAAGTTACCTGCCAGGGAAAGCCTTCAGGACACTTCTTCAGTGCAAGCAGTGGGGACTGAACATTTTTTGAACCACCCAATAGACCATTTGCCTTAACACACCCAAATCCACAAGAACACAACCAACACAGCAGTGCTCTGAGACAACATTACTCCTTCTCACGGTGACTACAAGACATCTTCCCAAATCAACTAAACCTTGTGTATACAAAGAAGCCAGGACTGCCACTACCTGGTGGTTAGAGACACAGACTGAGAATGAAAAGCAGAAATGCCTCATTTTCACACAAAGAAGAAAAGAACGAGTCACATCTGAGAAACGTCTCATAAAAAGAAAGCCTCAGAAAAATCATGGGATTGTTGGGTCGGAAGCAACAAAAAAGCAAGCTGGCACAAAAGCAAGCTCATTTCAGTGGTGGGTTGCACCTCTCTTTTGCTCGGTATGGAAGGCAATGTGTTAGGGCAAAAAAGACTCTGTTCTTCCATTTTGCTTTATATCCTTTTCAGCTTCTGCTGGTTCCGCAGGGAATGTTAGTTTTTCGGAAGCACACAGGGCAACAAAGCATATGTTTAGCTCAAGAGAAACACTGTGAAAACAAAAATGGAAAACCAGGCACCTGAAAGAACAGTTGCACAGAATAAAGACCACCGAAGTGTCACCACCTGAATCGCTTTATAATGAGGAGGGNGAGATGGCGAGACGGTATCTCACACAAACGTCCCGGAAAACGAGGTAAAGACTCAAAAAACCGCAGCAAGACTGCAAAAGTGGGCATAAATGGGAGGGGGAGGGGAAGAGGAGGGAGGGAAGGAGGAGGATGACGAGGCAGTTCAGTAGCGAGTAAATCAAACCTCTCGAGGAACATCCTCTACTCCCGTCAGAATGTTCCCACAACCCAGCACAATGCTAAAATTCCTTGTTGATTTGTC
>VXAK01011159.1:279-22284 GCA_013399435.1 Arenaria interpres
TTAAAATTACAAAAATAAATCTTCTTCGTCGATTGCAGTCTGTATTTTCATACAAGCCCATACTAATAACTAATAAAATAGAATTTATTAAATGAGTAGAAGGTCATAACTGTGAACATCTGGCTACTTCTGAAATTTTAGTTAATTTAACTGATTGAAGGTAGAATTCTTCATGTATGTAGAGAGCAAAGTGCTAGAGCTATGCTACTTCGTACAATTTTATGGAGACTTTTGACTTGAATTTAACTTTTTTTTTTTTTTTTAGTTCAGACAAAAAGTAAAATAAGCAATGATTTCATCACCTAATCCATATAAAAAATGTTCCAAATCCAAATTTTAGGTAGCCTAAAATAGTAATATATGTGACATAAGTGGTCAAATAATATATTACATTTGTAAATTAGTTCTAAAATATTTTTGAAATGGGGTTTTGAACCAAGTGTAGAGACTGATTTCCTGGTTTTGCCATAGACTTGTTTTTCAGTTTTTGTAAGTCTCTTGTCCCTTTAAGTATCTGTTAAATATGTATAGGTATAATTTCTAATTTAATTAGACTCTTATAAGGCTTAATTTCTGTATAAAGACTGCCTATACATTTTTAGATGAAGAATGGAAAAGGTTCACATCCCTCTGTCTACCTTGAAAATACAATTCAAACTTTCTAAATCATAAGCATATTTTGTAAATTATTACTAGGTAAACATATGAAGATATAAAACTTGCTATAAGCTAAGCTGCATCTCTTTGATTCACGATCACCAACATATTAAATATATTCTGCTTTTGAGATATGTGTGTTATGAAAGATTTCTTCAAAATGCGCAAGCAGTTTCCTCAAGTGATTCACTTATCTTTTAGCAAATACAAGCATTATATGAAACCTTCATATTCAGAAATGGCACTTGTAATGAATAAATCCTGAAAGTTTTGTGAAAACTTACTATATAAATCACTTTGACATTCTCTTCCCTTTTGTGAAAAAAATCCAGAGAGTTGCTTTTAGCACGGGAAAGATAAAAAATATCAGTGCATTTTTAATAGATGTATAGACACAAAGTGAAAAAAAAAAAAGAAGTCTTCAGTTGTTTTTTTTTAAACTTTTATCACTATGGAAATGACCTTGCAATTTAGACTGTGTAAAAATTTAAACAGCTGTGGCTGCTTCTGCTTACTTATTCATCTAAGTCTTATAATGCCATTGGTGTCACATATTTAATTCATGTATATAATGCAGATGATATGGAGCATAGCGTCTTGAATGAGTTCACTGGATTTATTTTTCTACAAAGTCTTAGACTGGATTAATGCAATAACCTCTTATCTTTAAATCTGAATATAGCTACAACAGATCTGTATTTGCAAAATTGTTGTGATGATCTCACTTTAAGTAGTGGTTATTAAAACAAATTTAAGAAATGTTCCTTTCAGCAGCTTCGCACAGATCATAGTACAGGAGATGAGGAAGGTTAAAAGAGAAAATGCCACAAAGTCTCTTTAATGGATTCAAAGGAACATTTAATTTATCTTTACTCTTCAGCCTCTGCTGCTTTCTCATACTCATGCTCAACAGATTCTCTGGAGCATTTATCTTTGATTGTGCTTGCCCCAGGCCAAACTGGGAATAACTTTAATCCCCAGAGTTCCCAAACCCTTATTCTCTGTTAAAATTTACTTCTCAGCTTGAAATAATAAGCAAAGCCCATCCTGCCTCAACAGCTCTTGATCATGAACATTAGTGTAGAGATGTCCTCGTTAGAACTGCATCTGATGGTTTCATGAACTTTTCCTGGTGCCTGAGAAGTTTTTCCACTCTGAGGCAGCATCAAGATTTAAATGGAAAACAAAGAAAATACTTCATCGTGTGTAGTTGTGGCACTCTTAAGGAAAAGTAACTGAGGAGACTCAGTTGTCACTGAGGAGAAAATCTGAATCAAAAGCACCAGATGCTTCATATTAATCTCTGTCCCATGCAAGTGGGGTGTTGGGTTTTGATTTTTATTATTATCTACACAAAACCACCTACAATAGATACCTGAGAAAAGGGGCCCAAGAGCATTTTTTATAGCACTCTTTAGCAGCTCTGGGAAAAAAAGAAAAGAAAAAAAAAAAAGAAAGAGGGAAACAACTAAATTAACAAACTTTTACAAGAATTTCTAATGTCCTTCCTGAAGTTTCCATATCTTCCCTGGAGATAAACCAGACCATTAATATTTCTTAAGAGGCAATATAACTTAATAACATTCTTCACAGTGTATCTTGAAAGACACTGAGACATACAAGACACTTTTGGTGAATTATCCTTTCATTTTAATGAATGTACATATACAAATATGTACCTCCTTCTCACTTAGGCTCATTTTAACATACCACACCTGGATGAAGTACTAAAGAACTAGCTGACTTATTTTTTCCCCCATTGGTAGAGACAGATACCATACAAGACCAATACCTCCTACTTGGGAAAAATAGTAGTAAAAAATTTGGAGGTGACTAGAACTGAGAAAATGTTGTAAGGAAAATTATAAATCTTCATTCAATTTGAAAAGCTAATTAATGTCAGCAGGGCTCACTTCACCTTTATTAATAACAGAATGTATTCATAAGAGTGTTTCTAATAGGTGAATTAAGAAAATAAACAAGTAATATTTATGAAAAGGGGATTAGTAACTCACGTGGCACATCTCACATTGCTGGCTTATGGCCAACCTGTTGTCCATCAAAACCCCTAACCCTTTTCTGCAGAGATGCTTTCCAGTTAGGTTTGCTCAGCCTGTACTGGTGCATGGGGTTATTACTCCTCAGCTGCAGGACTTTGTAGCTCCCTTTGTTGAACTTTATAAGTTTCCTGTCAGCCCATTGCTCCAGCTTCTCGAGGTCCCTCTGAATAGTAGAATCTGGTCTATCAGGCACTTCTCCCAGTTTTGTTAGCAAACTTGCTGACTGGCTTCCAGCTGGTCTTCATGGGGCTGATTATAGTTTTATGTCTGCCTTGCCATTCACTTGTCTTGTTTGGATTTTATCCGTTTGTCAATGGAGATGTTATGGTAGACATTGATGAAAGCCTTGCTGGTTGACATAAAGAGTATCTGTTGCTGTGGGAAAGTAACGGAAGATTGGCAAGGAGGACTGTAAATACGCTCAAGGGACTCGCATGTGGGGTGCTGGAAAACACATCACACTAATTGTTGCTTAGTTTTGTGTGCTCAACAAGTAGAACATCTGCATCTAGATAACATAGGCCTGGGATGGACTCAGGGGCACCTTATCAAACACGCCTGGGATTCTTGCCCTGCTGTTGAAGAGATCAAAGCACCGCAGAAAACTCTGCCTGCCAGAATCCTTGAAATACAGGCCCAAACAGCAAGTGGGAGCTCTCTCGCTCCCTCACTCCCTTGCTAAGGGGGACTCTCTTGCTAATAAGGACTCTCGCTCCGAGGTGCCTGCATTCCCCTGCTTGCCTTGCCTCTGCCCAGGTGCTGCTTGAGAGGTTCCCCGATCCATGAGGTATTGAGATTACATTTGTTCTTTGCCCTTAATCCATGGTTTTGTGGTTGTTCCTGCGTCCTGCCTGCATTGGCTCACACAATTGCTCTCACAGAATCACAGAATGATATGAGGCTGGAAAGGACCTTTGCAGATCATCTAGCCCAACCCCCCTGTCCAAGCAAGCCCACCTACAGAAGGTTGCACAGGAACTTGTCCATACAGGTTTTGAATGTCTCCAGAGACGGAGACTCCACCACCTCTCTGGGCAGCCTATTCCAGGGCTCTGCCACCCTCCAAGTAAAGAAGTTCCTCCTCATGATTAGGTTTGTGCCCATTTCCTCTTGTCCTGTCACTGGGCACCACTGAAAAAGTACTTCTAGGCATTGATCAGATCCCCCCCTCAGTCTTTTCTTCTCAAGACTAAAAAGACCCAAGTCCCTCAGCATCTCCTCGTAAGGGAGATGCTCCAGGCCCCTAATCACCTTTGCAGCCCTCTGCTGTACCGTCTCCAGCAGTTCCCTGTCCTCCATGAACTGGGGAGCCCAGAACTGGACACAGTACTCCAGAAGGGGCCTAACCAGGGCAGAGTCGAGGGGTAGGATAACCTCTCTCGACCTGCTGGCCACAGTCTTCTTGATGCACCTTGGGATGCCATTGGCCTTCTTGGCCACAAGGGTACATTGCTGGCTCATGGTCATCCTGTTGTCCACCAGGACTCCCAGGTCTTCCTCCTCAGAGCTGCTCTCATACTGGTGCATGGAGCTATTTCTCCCCAGGTGCAGCACCTTACACTTGCCTTTGTTGAAGTTCACCACCATCCTCTCTGCCCATCTCTCCAGACCGTCCAGATCTCGCTGGATGGTGGCACAGCCTTCTGGTGTGACAGCCACCCCTCCTAGTTTTGTATCATCAGCAAGCTTGCTGAGGGTACACTCAGTACCTTCATCCAGGTCATTGATGAATATATTGAAGAGGACTAGATCCAGTACTGACCCTGGGGAACACCACTTGTTACAGACCTCCAACTAGATTCTGTGCCACTAATCATGACCCTCTGAGCTCTGTCTTTCAGCCAGTTTTCAATCCACCTCACTGTCCATTCATCTAACCCGTGCTTCCTAATCTTACCTATGAGGATAGTGTGGGAGAGAGTGTCGAAAGCCTTGCTGAAGTCGAGGTAGACAACATTCACCACCCTTCCCTCATCTATCTATCCAGTCATGCCATCGTAGAAGACTATCTGGTTAGTCAGACATGGTTTCCCCTTGATGAATCCGTGTTGACTGGTGATAGCTTTCTTTTCCTCCATATGCCTCTCCCCTCATCCACTGAGCCATCCAAGATTATCAGATTGGTTAGGAAAGATTTTCCCCTCATAAATCCATGCAAATAGATGCTCATCACCTTCTTGTCCATCATAAGTTTGAAAATGGTTTCCGGGATGATTTTCTCCATCACTTTCTTAAGGTTCAAGTCAAGTCTGACTGGCCTTGAATTCCCCAGATCTTAACACTTGTCCGATCTAAGATGTTCTCCAAGGTACTGGCCTATAATCCCTTCAGATTCTCTGAACTAAAGGCAGTTTGAGGCATCCTGAAAGAACTAGCAAAATCAAGTTTGTTAGGAGACTCACATTCAAAAATCCCTGTGTTCTGATCTTCTCAGGAAGAGGAAAAATACTTCAGGAATCACATCAGTATAAACAGACCCTCTGGGGTTTTTGCTGTAGTTCAGCTTTAGGTTCCTATTGCAGATTGAAACTTGACGGGCCAAGTCTCTATGTACCTGAAGTGCCAAGACATGTTAGCAAAACATTATATTCTTACCAGATGTATAAACCCCCCTGAATTTTTATTTCATTCTGGATAACCAACTAACAATTCCCTGTCCTAAAATACAAATAGCAAATGTATCTTTTTTGGAGGTATTTGGGAACCTGGGTTGTGAAGTAATGGCCTAAAATACGAAGATCCAGATGGCATACCTGTGGGCTTCTAAATTATCCACGAGAAGCAGGTACACTTTGCTGAGTTTGTCTTATGCTTTCTTAAGGTATATCAAGGATAGGAAAAAAATGTTAAGCCTATGAAAACCCATTTTGGAATCTTCGTAATTTTCCTTTGAGCATTATCCAATTGCTATAATGGGTAATTTCTGTCCATAAGTAGCTGTACTTTCCCAAAATGTGATGCAACTGAAACACATAATAATTTATTAATTTATTTTTTTTTTATTCATGGATCTCACAGCTGTTTAAGATTCCTGTCACAAATGCAATGCATAATTTGATGTTTCATATTCATGTGATTATGCAAATATACCACAGTATTCAATCTGTAAATAGTACTGTTGCTAACACTTTGCTTTCTGCAATCCTAGATCAGTATCATAGAATCGCAGAATATCATAGAATCATAAAACTGTGGAATGGTTAGAGTTGGAAGGGAGCTTAAAGATCATTGAGCTCCAACCCCCCTGCCATGGCCAGCAGGACACCTTCCACTAGACCAGGTTGCTCAAAGCCCCCTCCAAACTGGTCTTGAACACTTCCAGGGATGGGGCATCCACAGCTTCCCTGGGCAACCTGTTCCAGTGTTTCACCACTCCGAGAGTAAAGAATTTCTTCCTAATATCTAATCTAAATCTACCCTCTTTCAATTTAAAATTGTTACCCCTCATCCTATCACTATGCTGTCTGATAAAGAGTCCCTCCTCATCTTTCCTGTAGGCCCCCTTTAAGTACACCGTATGAGCGTGTAGTTCAATATGATTTATAAGCAGGCAGTGTCTACATCATCTTCTGACTGACTCAGGTAACTGGACATTTGGAAGTGTTATGCTTTCTGGAACATTTTAGAACAGAATTGCTTATTTGCATAAGTTGTTGTTAGCTGACTGAAATAAACATTCAGCCTCAGCTAAAATTTAGCCTCCACTAAAATATCCAGCTAGAATATTAGTTATTTATGCTAATAGTCCCAGGAGTGCTTTCCATCTTCCACACCTGTGTGTGTACCATGGCTGACATTTTACCTTTTCCCACATGTATTCTTATTTCCATGAGAATAAAATCCCTATACGGAGCAATAGAATTTTCCAAAGAGTCCTCTTCCAAATAACAAAATGATGGTGAATACAAGGGGTTTTTATAAGCTCCAGCATAGATTCAGAACTTTGTTTTCTTTCTGGCTGCTAGTATCTATTGCTTTATATTTTGTTATGTTAAGGACTCAATTATGAGAGTTTAGTAAATTTAATTGTAATCCCTGGCTCACAATTATCATTATCTTCCATCTGAGGATATAGTTTAGTATGGCAGAAAGAGATAAGAAATAGACCGCATATCTAGAAATCTCTCAGTTGACAAAGAAGATTGGCATTCACCCCTTAGGCATCAGATAATAGTGTGTCGAACTGATGCTTGTAAACAAGTTCTTGAGGCCACTCTACATATACTGGGGACCTCTATTATACACTCTCTAAATCTTAATCTAAATTTACCATCAACATGCACAAAGATGAAAGTGTCTCAAATGCATACTGGCCAAATGTTTTGTTTCTGTTTATATGACCAAGATTGCCAGAGATCATCATGAAACGATAACCTCAACTGTTAACAAAATGATAGAAAAGGAGTCAGCAGAGACGCTAAGGAGACTACTTCTTCAGTTGTAGGTTTGTCCTGGTTTGGGGTGGAGCAGAGACAACTCTGTTCAGTGAGAGAGCTCTTACTTATACCTGTAGCTGCGGCAACCAGGGTCCACTGACTTGGCTGTTTACCTCATGGAGGGGTTGCACCTATGGGGAGGCCTGGACAGGTCAGGTGATCCAAACTGACCAATAGGGTATTCTATCCCATTGGCCTGCCTGGGATGCAAGCTGAGGGAGCAAGGTGGGTTAGGTTGGTTTTTCTTTAATAGTTGCTTTCTCGTTGGCTCTCTTTCTTTGATGACTGGTGGTCAAGGAGGGCCTTGTCAATTTGTCTACCTTGATCCTGATCTGTGTTCCTGAAGGTAGATTTGGAATCCAGTTCCTATTTGTCACTGAGTCCAGTCTGGAACTTAGAATCATAGAATCGTATGGGGTTGGAAGGGACCTCTAGAGATACACATACTGACTTGAGTTTTAACGTATTACAGACATAATTTTACTACTAGGAAATTAGAAACATTGCAGAAAGTTGTGACTTTAAACACATGAAATCCAGAGTACGTGTAATGTAATGTTTTGAAGAAACTGATAGTGGTATTGTCAGACTGATATTCAAATAGTTGAAAAAAAAAAATCTAAGTCCATCTTTAATTCTGGTAAATTATGGCATATCATACTTGACAGGAGTTCTACTTGCCAAAATACAAGTCTAACAGAGTCTTATAATCAGATTATGTAATTAAGGATCTACAATTAAAAAAAATAAAAGTTATTGCAAACTCATACACCATCAAAACTGAAAGGTCACATAATTGAATATATTTATATCCATGACATATGCAAATTGTGTTTAAAAACAAAAGGCAGCAATGTTCCATAGGCTGGATCTTGTTCACACAATGTCACTGTTATAAAAGGTGAAACCTATAGACAGAACAAAGATAACTTCAGCTTTTCCCAGAAAAGGAAAAACAAGATAGATTCAAAGCCAAATTAGAAATAGACTATGGATAAAACAAGGATGTTAAACAACACTGAAGAAGTCCTTAGGAAAAGCAATATTTTAAGAAAAACCTCCTGAGATGTTTCAGGGCATCAAGATGAAAGAATTTAAAGACAGGTAGAACTTTATATTAAACCTTCTGCATATTACCTGGTTTCCTTTTCAGAGTGAAACATAAGGATAGCTGGACCTTCAGTTTCATAGAATCGTTTAGGTTGGAAAAGACCTTTAAGATCATCAAGTCCAACCTTAAACCTAACACTGCCAAGTCCACCACTAAACCATGTCCCCCAGTGCCACATCTGCACATCTTTTAAATACCACCAGGGATGATGACCCAACCACAAGGCAAGGGTCAAAATACGTTTGAACATTTGAGCACCAGAGTAAGCTTCTATAAGCAGACTGAAAGAAACACACTGGTCTCCCTCCATCCCTCAGTTATAAGCTCTGTTTTGTACTGCTTGCTTCTTAAATTTAAGATTCATGTTAGTTCTAGATTCTGACTTAGACTTCTCATTTTTCAGGACTAGGAAGAGTACTGTGACTACATGTATCAACCTTGCAGGAAGGTGGTGGGTTATTCATATGCTAGTTCATCGGCTAAAATGTCTCATCTGGCTTTTGCTTGAGTATCTTTCATGCAGGTATCATGTCTGCACTAAAGATGAGCACAACTCCAAATAGGTTGGGGCAGTGCTAAACTGCAGGCAAACTGGCATTTAAGCTTTGATGGGTAAAAGCTACACTATGGCAACTTTGTTAGTCACGTGTCTGTTGATGTGCTCATGCAGAGTTATTCACCATTGTGGGTATTTCTCAAGCACAATAGGAAATAGGTTCATGTACACTGTGGACAGTTATTGATCTGCTGAGGCTTGACAGAAAATCTACAGTAGCAAGGGATAGCTTACATTCCAGTGGTACATATTTCTAATTTATGTTTTTGTCACCCAGGAAGCCTGTGATAAACAACATTTCCTGCACAATGGAATAGGCATGGGATTGCCGTCATTTTTCCTTTTCTTGTTCCAACCAACCCAATAAAACTTTTAAGAGGTCAGGGATAGGTTTTACAAAAAATCGAGGATCTGCTCTTTTGAGATGCCTAAGCATATCATGGGAAAGGAAACTACACCCTCTGAAGCCATATGAATAAAGTAATAACACAATATTCAGCAAAAGGCATTTCTTTCCTGATTGCTCCTCATATAGTCTTCTACAAGTTATTCCTCTTTTATTCCTCTTTTTATAGCAGATCTAGACATTTTGATCTTTAAAACAAATTTAGTTATGTAAACAAAAATTGAAGAGCTTTTTTTTTCAAGGTTGAGCAATGCTGGTGATTTATCAGTACCCAGCCAATACTGTCACTAAACTATTAATTGCAAATTACTATATTTCTGGAGTGTGTCCTTAATATTTTTTGCACATAAAAGTTAATATTAGTGAATAGAGTAAGAGGAGCCCTAGTTTTCTACCTTCATTTTCAAAGAAGCAGTATTCAAGTCCCCAAAATGAAAAGACTGGCTTGCTCTGAAACAAAATTCCTCTGCCCAAACCCGATCATTAGCCACACAAGCAGACACAGGGTGGCAATTAGACGTGTTAGTAAGACAATATATCTAAAGTAAATAAAATACTTGCTTAAAAGTAGTGCAACCAGGAGAGTCTTACACTCTCTCCAGACTCCTTCACAGAACAAAAAGGTCAGAACAATGTAAGGTAGAACAAAATGACTCAGTTTTGACCAAAGCAATTCTGTACCAGTACAACAACTCCATAGTAAATTACTGTACAGCTACTGTAAGAGAGACAAGCAGGCACTTAGTAGTAAGCAGTAGCTCACACAGATCCAGGGTAGAACTGAAGCTGATAGGCAGAACACATCACTTCAGTGTATATAGATCCCTAAGGCTATGTAAATATGGATGAAGTGGTGTGAACGATGCTTCACAAAATTTATGTGGGGAAAAAAGGCAAATAAAAATGTTCCACCTTCTTCCTGTCTATAGTAGAGTCCATTTTATAGAGATGAGTAATTCTGTGGAGCCGTGGTTTCCGAATGCCCTTCTTCACCACTTAGGGATGTCTGCTCAACAAACACCTGTTGAGCTTTGACTGAACTACTTCCTTCAGTAAAGTATCTATGATTTCAGTAGGTTGCTGATGGCAGCCTTCTCAGCACACTTTATTCAGATGTGATATATTACTTTTTCTCCTCTCCTTTCCCCTTGAAGATAAAACTCACATCTCTGTGTCAAGAAGACTTGCTGTCAGCATTCTGCTGCATGGGTGCCAAGAGCGGCAAACAGGTACATTGTGAATAGCAAACAACAGCACTAATCGAGTATTGGAAGTTAATACTTTTCAAAGAAAAAAAATAATAGTGACAAAATGAGAGTGACAGATAATCTCGCTTTTCAGAGAGTCAGAATGGCCTGACTCCTGCTGAATTTCTTCCAAAACTTCTAACTGAAAAATTCCGTCTGGTAACCAGTCTTAGGAAGAATACAGCCCCCAAACAAACAAAAAAAAATCTAATGTAAGTTTTTTTGTTATATAATGCATATATTTTTGCATAAAATATTAACTGAATAGTTCAATAATTTTCCTATTCCTAAATCAGTTACAAGTGACCGCCAAATGGCTATCTTTGTTTAACACCCAAAATATTTCATAGGAATTAAAAATAGAGTGAAAAGAAGAAAAGTAATTAGCCTGATGTTTGAAATGGTATGGATGGAGTGGATAGACACCGTGACAGAGAAAGACTGTCCTGAATTACAAAAACTGCAACAGAAAGGGCTTATGTGTCATCTTAAGCCAAGAGGTTTGAAAAGGTGTTTCATTCCCTTGGTATGATTTAGAAAACAAGCAGTTAGAATACATTTTATGTATTCTGTTAGACAATTGCATAAATTCATAAAGGACCAAATTAGTCTACTGGGTTCTGTATTGAACTGAAAACTAATTAATTGTGCCAGAGGTGATACAAAATAGACTTTCACCAAATTAGTTCCTCCTCTTTTTATGTTTACACTTTAGACAGGTGTGTGCTCAACTACGCCCTCACTTTTATAACAGGGAAAATAAGATCTTGTCAGACTGTGTCAGATGGAGAGAAAATTGTCAAGTACACATACACTCAGTGAAAATGATGAGAGTTGAGGGTCGGAAAGAGGGAAAGGAGATAACATTGTGAGTCTGGAAAGTGACAAAAGAAAACCATTGGTTCACAAGTGGGAAAAGAAGGTATGAAAAATATATTCTCTACTTCTGCTTCTTCACAGTGAATCTGTTTTTTCTTTCAGTTAAAGATCATCAAAAAAGAAGTCTATGCTATTAATTCAGATTGGGGTTTTACAGACTCTGTATTGGCTTATCTGTGTTTTCATTAGAAACAATGAAAAGTTTACTCTTCAAATCAATCAGCCTTAAAGCATTCTTAACTGCTCTTGAAAATCCTCTAGTAGATTTCCTTCAGGATTTCCTACAATTACAAAAAAAGATGTGTATGTTTTAGAGTAGAAATTCTGAACTTCCTGTAATAGCCCACCTCCTAAGTTCATTTGTCAATATGCCACTTGTTTCACCTCAATACTTTGACAGAACTGGAAAAGAGAACTGCATTATGTAGCAATATCATGCTTTCTGAGATGCCTTCTACATATTAAAATAAACATACACGGTTTTGTTGGTTTTTTGGTTTTGATTTTTTTTTTTTCTCTGACCTAGGTCTTGTCCTTTTTTATTTCATCAAAGAAAACAAACACGTTCATTCAGTCCTGGTTTATATCAACTCAGGATTCTATCTGTGCTCTGGGTATAGATGAAATGGTTGGTATCTCATAATTTGCAATAATCCTTTCAGTGAAAGATTCAGTCATTCAGCATGAGGGGAGTGAAAAGGGTAGACAGGCAATTAGTAGAATACATTGATCTCATACATCTGAATATAATTTACTGGCTCTCCTCATTTGTGAATGCAGTTTCAATCCACCTCTGACCAATGGAAGGCTCTACGGAACACCGTCTTACATCCCAGGAGGGAATCCTACCTTCGATGGGTAAAGGCAGTCAGCAGGTAAAGAAGGGGATGTGGTGGGAAGATGTTTATTTCTAGTCTCTGTGCTTAAAAGGGTTGGGTTTGGGTTTGTTGGGTTTTTTTATTAATATTGTTCTGATATGAAATACAGATGTGTTCCAGGGAAAACATTTTAAAAATGCAAGGTCTGTCCAGTTAGGTGTCCTTGCCACTAGGATACAAGCAAATGCTTTTCTATCTCTACTGTCACTGTGGTTCTTGCATTTTAGGCTACAAAATGGCATTCGGTCAAGATGTCTTGTGACCTGCTGGTTACAGTACCCTTGAATGATGCCACTGTGTAACTAGAAAGCAGAAGGCAGGCAGCATCCATGCAGCAACAGCAGTAATTCCCTTCATAAGATCATTCTGAGAAGTCTGGGCAGACAGAACTGCAAGTGAATGGAGACCCTCATATTTCTGATTGTTGCCTGTACTCATAAGCACATGGAATTTGTATCTTGAGAAGCACTTAATGTGTCCTTAAAAACCTTAATAGGTTGTTAACCAAATCCTAAGAATCCTGTATTGGTGATAGGCATCTAAGCCAGACAGATCTCTTTCTACCCAAAGCGCTCCCTGTGCGAAATTCCCAAACACATCATTCCTCTGAAAACTTTGAAAGAGATGACACAATTGGAGAAGGCATCTACATGGACTTAAGCAACTATCTCTTAATAGTTACCTTTGATTTATTATACAGTCCATTTCTGAAATACTTACACTATCTATTTTGCCATTAACACAGGGGACATAATGAGATCGATCCTAATAATTACTAGTTTTAATTTCTTTTAGTCCAAAGCAACTATTTCAGAATGAAGAAATAATTGTTAACTAGGTGTTTGCTTAATCACTATATTAAATTCCGCATAGACACGACTCCAGAAACTGTTTCAAGCAAAAGCAGAAGTTGAAGAATTAACCCTCCTGACACATTTTTAATAGGGTGAAAAAAATACATAAGTATTTTCTCCTGTGCATTCTCTCTCCAGGCTTTGCTACTTGAAATTTCAGTAACTAATGTAGTACTTAGGAGTTTGTGTTGATCTGACACAATTTGAGTCTAAGTCCAGTGTTTATTCACAGCAGAAGACTGTACTCATACTCAAAAATCCATTACGGCCTGTATGAATTTTGTCACCACATTGTCATTCCTTTCCTCGTTATTCTCTCACTTTTATTTCTGTTCAGAGGTCCCACTAAAACATCTCTGAGTAAGAGGGCATCTTGTGCCAATGACTTAAAAACTCTTGGAGAATCCTTTTCTCACATAATAGGTGCACCAGAAAATAACCCAGTTGTACAAATACAGAGGATATGTGTGGTATACCCCAGTTATTGTGAGTTGTACTTAGAATATTTCCAGGAAATCTCAATGTTAGCTATTCGTAGAAAATGTTGCTTTAGCTATCATTTATTCTTAATTATTACTGATTTGAGTAAGTATACTCATGGAACTAGAGCTCTCAGATTTAATTTTCCATAAAGTTATTCAGTGTATGAAAAGCAAGGGAATGGTTGAGCCCAAATTTCTTCATGAGCAATTTCTATGCCTTTTCCAGCATTCTACTTGACATTGAAGTAAGGAAAACATTTGTTTTTAAGTAGTATCATACATATAATGTTCATTAAGACACTTTGCTCCCAATAATTTCTAAATAGTACATTGGAAATAAATAAAAGTGGCATTATCAGAAAGAATTTAAAATCATCTATGACTTGAATTAATTACATATTCAAAATTTAGGAAAGAAATCGCTAATTTTCACTATTATTTAATTTACCTTCTAAATGTATATGTTAGCATGCTAATTACCATTTTTAAACAGTATAGACCATAAGTTAGTTTGAGAGCTTTAAAAGTCTTTTGGCTCTCAGTTACCCAGTTTTCTCAAGATACTGAAAGCATCTTTTACTAGAAAATGGGTAGTTTCTCAGCATCTTGAAAAAGATGTGTTTCTTCTATATTACTCCTGAAATCTCTCAGGCACATCAGCTCTACTGCTGTTTTGCCTTCAGTTAATACAAAATGCAAATATTTTGCTCCTGAAAAATGTTAGCACATTGAGCAGAGGGGAAGAAATTGTATCCAATTGCATTTTACTATAAAGCATGGTAACAGTCCTCAGAAATCAGATCAGAAGTTTATATTGCCCTAACCTAGATAAAGACAGTAACTCCTAGGTCTGACTATTGATTCAGAAGATGCACGTATCTTTCTTTTTCCACATAAGAAAGGACCACAGTTCCATAGCATTTTCATGAATAAGATATAGACTGTTCATTCGTATACATTTTTGAGAATTTAGAAATGCAAATTTAACTCCTGCATAGAGAGAAGGAAGCTATCTTCAAGAATATAGCAAATAACTCTTTATGGTTTTGGCCTTTAGCTCTTTTTTCCTCAGTTCTACCTCCTTAAAGTGTTGTGAGAATGATTACAATAAAGATAATGAGATACTCAAATGCTGTCATAATGGGGCCTTACATACGGACTACTAAAATGGAGAGGTTAAGATTAAACACTCCCCTACTTCCTAATGATATAATTAGAAAGCTTTTAAGTTTAAATGAAACACCACTCAAAGTGCCTATCTCTGGCTTTGTGTTTGACCTAGAAGACACATAACTGTAAAGATGATTAAGACCCCATTGAATAAAAATGTGAATAATAAGAAATAAACAAATGCTGTAAATATAAAAACATATTCCTTTGCCACTTGTTCACATGTAGAGGATTTCATGTTTCTCCTCTAGCTAGCAGTCTGAAGGGGTTTTGTCTCTTATGCTGAAAGCCCCCAGATCCTCAACAAGTGATATTATGTATTTCCTCCTCCGTCCATGTTCACCATATGGTAATACAGTGTGACAATTACATCCTAGTGCTCTTTCATTGTGGCAGCAGAGACTGGGGCAGATCCAAGCAATGTAATCGCCTGAATAGAATATATAAAAAAAAAAAAAAATAAAATCTCAGAATATTAAAAACTGTGTTTTGTGTTACCCATAGGGCCGAAAAATTTACATGGTAGTAGCAGTTCCACTTTCTGGGATTTCAGTAATTCTGTTTTGAAGTCACAGACAACCACTGCAAGCACAGTGCATCTCACTCTCTTATTCTTGCTGAGCCATAATATAATGCTGCATAAAATCTTTATGTCACAGTGGATTGTACTCAGCACAGAACTGTGATTTCCAGCTTTCAAGCTTTCTCTTTCTTGTAAGGTAGCTGTAAAACACATTTGTTTCTGAAAAAGAAGGTGGCTGCAGGGAAGGTATCTTTTCTATAATCAAGCAAAAATATAGAGGAGAGGAATCTACTGGCAGATTACAAGCGTCATACTGGGGATTTCCAAGTTAAAACTTAATGCGCCATTATTGGCCTGACTTTGTACGTATTTTGAGAATAACTGGTTGTACTGGGTCTGTTAATTCTATTCATAGAAGCCCACATGGTGCTTTGTTTTGTGTTTGTAACAGTTTTGATAACATACCAATGTTTTGGCTATTGCTGAACAGTGCACAGTGTCAAGGCTTTCTCTGTTTCACACGCTACATGCCCTGCCCTGGGAGTAATCTTGGGGTGGGCAAGAGCTTGGAGGGGCACAGAAATACAGAATTTTTTAACATAGGGTAATTAGACACAGCAGCATGCTGAGTCCGTGCAGTCAAGTTCATTTTGATGTGGCCACAAGAGGAGTTAGAGGTTTTGAACAGGAATGGACGTACAGAATGGAAAATTGCATCTTTCATAACAATGAGCCTGGAAAGGATCTTGTGGGAAACAAGTTGAAAATAGAATAATGTGATTTACCAGCATGATGTCTTTGCAAAAAGGACTAGTGCCTTCGCAGAGGGATAAATGGCATAAGTAAGGTAATGTTTGCATTTAGCATGTGTGACAGTAGTGGAAACATGCATACAGCTGTGCTGTTGCCATTCTTTAAAAAAAAGTTGTCATTATTAGAATAGTAGAGACTAGAATTTAAATATTTTCCCAAGTATATAAAAAGGCCTTCTAGTGACAGATGTCAAGACCTTAATCTATTTATCTTATAAAAAACAACCAGAAGTGTGACTAAATTAAGCACGTAAGCATTTTCACAAGAAAGAGTAGCCATGCATTAAAAGAGCTCTTTTATCTAGCCAAGAAGAGTATAACAAGAACCAGCAAAGAGTGAAGTCAGATAAATTCAAGGAACACTCAGAATAGGTACTCATTAGAATATAGCACGAAGAGAAACAGCACAATTTTCATCTCTTGATGTCTTCAGGTCAAAACTGGATTTCTACCTGGTAGATGTATTTCTATCAAACACAAGTTACTTGTTTAAGATAGAAGTAAATGAAATTTTATATCCTGTGACCTAGTTGCATTTCCCACTGCAAAATCAAAGAAGCACCAAAATTGTCCTGCTAGATATAAATAAGACTAAGAAAAGACTATAACGTCAGCTCTGAATAATGAAACTATTTTTGCTTTTTGTATTGCAAAGCGACCCACCAGCTTTCTTTTGACTGTTTCTAATGTCATCTCTGAAACTAGCAATACAGAGGCTATTTGAAATAATATCACGATTTTTTCTTTTCTATTTGTATGTACTCAAAAGATCTTTTTAAAGAAACTGCTTCATAAATTTTGTCCTTTTACAGGCCCCTGTGGTACATTGAGATTTCCTTCTTCTAGTGGTTTGACCTTAACTAGACGTTATAGAGAATAAACTGATCTTGGCTGTCAGATTTTTTACAATTTAGTCATATTTAATCATTTGTCACTCTGTTTTCCTTACTATAGTAGGTTCAGTGGTGTTAAGTCTCAGGACCCATAAAGACAAAATTTAATGAACTTCCTTGCTTTTGTCATATGTCCTAAAATATATATGTGTTCTAAGTGATATGATCATTGACTGTAGCTACAACTCATTCATTTAAGTTTTTAACTACTCAGAAATTTGAGTTTTGAAAGTTCTAGTTAGTGCAACACCGAAGTGAGAAAGTCTGATGGGAAACTGCCTGCTAGAGCTTAATGCATTCTTAATGCTTAAGGAAAAACTTCCTCTAATTAATAACAAAATCTTGTAAATTAGCTGGTTTTAGTTTCATAACATAAATGAGTGGAATTCAACTTTGAGTAAACATAGGTGTGCTACACCATTGTGGATGACTTAGAGTATCTGTCACCACAAAGGCCATGTGTCTTTCGTAGGTCCTGTGTTATGTCTGCCAGCCATGACATAAAATGCATATTTTGCACCTGAATCACTCCCAGTGCTTTCATTCATAATTTCATTTAAAGTGTACTGGGCCAGCCTGGGCTTGAGTTAATTTTCTCCATAGCAGTCCGTATGGTGCTGTGGTTTAGATTTGTGACTAAAACAGTGTTGGTAACACACCAGTGTTTCAGCTGTTGCTGAGCAGTGCTGGCACAGCATAAAGGCTTTCTCTCTTTCTCACGCTGCTCCCTCAGTGAGGGGAAACAGCTGGGAAAGCTGACCCAAACTGATCAAGGGAATAAACCATACCATATGACATCATGCTCAACAATAAAAACTGGGGGGAAGGAGGAGTCATTTCAAAGTAACCATTGTTCAGAGACTGGCTGAGCATTGGTCTGGTGGTGGGAGTTGATCCTTTACAACACTTGGGGTTTGGGACTTTTTTTCCTCCTTTAATTATTAAGCTGTCTTTATGTTGACTTCTGAGTTTTTCCTCACTTCTGCTTTCCCCCTTGCTGCAGGGGGAAATGAACAAGCAGGTGGTGGGTGCTTAGTTGATAGCCAAGGTCAACCCACCACATAATGGGCATACAGGAAAACTACTTCTTGCTATTGAAGGGTCTAGCAATTTGAACCATGTTGAGAAAAGGAGTGTTCTCAGTGCCTTAACAATTGTATCTCCAAAAGATAAGAGCTTCGATAACCTGGGGATGATCCAGGTAAGGGAAGGGGAATTAATCTGTTCTTAACCCACTTATCTTCATGGACAGGAAAAAGGCAACTACAGCACCACGTTATTACCTAGAAGCAGCCAAGAAGCCAAGTAGACTAATCAGCAGGGAACAGCAATTATCACTTTTTAGCCTCTGGGAAAAACTCAATAGAAATCTAAGTATAATTCTGAATTGGCAACAGTCTGTCAAACCAGGATGTTTGAACAAAAATCTTAGGTAAAATGCTGACGTTTCTCACCGATAATGATAAAAGTGCTCTGAGAGGAGGTTTATCTAAAGTTTGTCATTAATTCCTTTGACTAGCAACTAGATGACTAATGGGAACCTGAGAACCTAATTCACATGCTGGCATCAAAATCACAAATTTCTGATGTTTGGTTTGTTTGCGGTTTGGTTGTGGGGTTCTTTTTTGGGGGGTGGGAGAAAGAGAGAGAAAATTTCTTCATAAAGAGGCTTATTTATCTTTGTTACCTATACATATAATTGGCATAACCTAGGTGTCTCTTAGGTGGCCAAAATTCTGATTTAACACTCCATCTTGTAAAACTCAGAGTTCAACATTATATTTAATTATAAAGAAAGCAAAAAGAGAATGTCTGCCAAAAAAATCCATTTGATATTAGCAAAATACCCAGAAGATCCTCACATGACTTTATTATCATATTTGTTTAAAACTCCAAACACATAGGGCTATGAGATCAGGCACAAAACCCAAATTAGGAAACCAGTCTGAGTTGGTCTAATTTGATTTTACTCTCTGATGAAGAAGATATCTTTAAAAAGCTTGTAATCTCTACTCATTTCTTTAGTTATGCTTTAACTTTAAAGTGATCTGTGAATATTGTATTACCAGTTTTTTTAAGAAACTTCTCACTGTTCCAAAGGTTTTAATGAATAAACTTTACAGACCTAATCCTGACAATAGTCAAATTTCCTTAAATAATTTTGTTAATGTCATTCCCATTTTAAATAACAGCAATTTATGAGTAACCAGCACTAGGCATGTTCATATCTGAATTGCTTAATGAACAACTACAGCTTCACAATTATCTGATTTGAATAATTGCATGTGCCAGTAAAATGGGATTTAAGACAGCAAGTTTTATATTTTTACAAAATTTGATAAATAATTCAGTGTAAGATGCAAGTACACTTTACACAGGCACTTTAGTTGTCACTACTCTTGAACAGAGTATAAGCTCTAACTCTTAGCAGTCCTGCAGATGACCTCAAATTCCTACCCTTCTGCAGAATTAATCTGTGGGTCTTAACTTATTCATACAGGTATAATTACAACAGTTACAATGACAGCTATTAACCATCATTTGATATCTTTGTGGGTGTGTGGATGAGTGTGTTGCTTTCAAATGCCAGATAGTGAACAATTCACATTTTCTACAAATAGCAGACGAATGTTGCCCACTTTGTACCCTGTCTCCCAAATGTCTTGTCCCACTCTGTGGGTTGTACTGTCTATGACCAAGGTGTCCAAGTTTTGGCATGACCCAGCTGAGTGTCCTCAGTTTATGCCTTTGAAGAAATTTTTATGTTGTGAGAAAGACTTATAAGAAAGTTCATACAGCATTGTACAAGGTAGGAAAGGTAAAGTTGGAGAGATACAAGTGTTAGTAGCAGGGATCATTAGCTTTTCAAGGACTAAAAAGGAAAATGTCACCATGAAAAGGTACAAAACTATAAAGAAAAAAGAAACCTGGAGAAATGGATAGAAAATGGCAACTCAACAAGCTCAGCATTGGTTTGACAGAGCAGTGGAGTGTGACCCTTTTCTTCCTGACCAAACCTTACCTGGGCAACAAAGACTCTTTGGTACTGTTTTAGGACAGGGAGCATAATGTTGCTTATACTACCCATTCCTTCCATCCTAGCCCTCTTTTGTGTGAACTAGCTAATAAATACTTGCCTTATTTTTTTAAGTTGTATGTGTTCTGCTTGCAGTGTAACCTTTTACATGGCTAAAAACCAGCTGAAGAAAATGACCCTGATAAGAAGGGTTAACAAAGTACCAATTTTAGGGTGTTTAGTGATAACAAGTTATGTGAGTCATTTAATCAAACTTTAGATGTCTGTAATACAGGCATCTTCAGTGGGCAAGCCTCAGCTAATCATTCTCATTTGAGTTAAGGGAGAGAAATAAGCAATTTCAGGGTACAATTTAACTGACCCATTTTAAACATCAATCTTAGGAGAAATCAATAGTGCCTTAGAAGTACCTCCTTTTCTCACTATTGAATAAAAAGGGGCCCTAGAGGATTAGTACGGATGTAGATGCATCCTTTGAAGACATCTGTTTTTGGTTAGATGACCTCTTCTCTGTATATCTGAATTTGTATGGTTTGCCAAAATCAGCACATGATCAGCTCAGCCCTCTGTAAGGACAGAGAGGCATTCAGTGTAAAGCCACTAAAGCTATTTTTCAGACAGATGATATTTCATTTTTAATAGATGTTTTCTTATCTTAGAGCTTTCTTAAACAACCAAGTCTAGTAATAAGCTCAGTAGTTGGAGTGTCACATAATTTTACCTATTAATACCTCAGAAAATCACATATTTTTACTGAATCTGTACTAAGAAGTCATTCTGAACCTTTTACTTCAAGTACTGTCCTCTTATTATCTCATCTCACTTCCATCTGATAACAGCACCTAAGTTTTCAGGCTTTGCTTCCTCGCATACCCTAATCTTACTGTGATTTGGGTACCCAACATCATACTGTCAACATTAACCAGACAAGGGGATGAATCATATAGCAGGTTTGCTGATCAAGTAACCGTACACTGAAGGTAATGATAACCTGGCTAAATATGTAATGTATCACAGAGACCTTGAATAAATATGTGTACTGCAGCACTATAAATCTTACCCGCATGTTTAGACATACTCAAGAGTTTCCTTGATCACTTAGCTCTGGCTCTAGTAAACAACATATGGTAACTGTGACAGAATATCTTTTCTGCAATTTAATCCTTTTATGTTATTTCCTATGGGATCAGAAACTTCAGGTCAAATTTAGAGGTGACACACACAATGTAAATTACACACTCACATCAATGTTAAAAAAAGGTGTAAGAAGCAAAAGAACTCAGAATTTGGCTATTGTCCTCTGATTACTATTCAAAGCAGGATTTGGACTGTTTTGATCTCATTATCTGGGGAGAGCTCTGAGGATGTTTTCCCAGTGCAACTATTGTCTCTAACTAAAGACCTTCTTTCATGGCTGAAAGGAAAAGAACAGGGTTGCAATGACCATGCGTAGTTTCCCCCTGCACCTACCTTTTGTTCTGCTACACTGTGAGGAATGTTTGGTTCTTCAGGTCCTAATTTTTCCACACCTAAACACTTTATTTTCCAAAACTTTATGAAAATGCAGTCTGAAATGTTTTATTTCTTTTGGAGTGGTTCAGACTGTTTGAGCTGAAGGCAACATAATTAGGCCCTGGTCTAACCCTGAGTTTCACTTCAGGATGTGGAAAACTATGGGATATGACATTAGAAGACGAGTCATAACAAATGACATAACAAAACACAGACAAAAGTTACAGATCTCACCTCAAGGACTGCCTGGATTTCACAGGTGGTGAAGGTGGAGTTAGATAAGAGACCATGAAACTGCAAACTGCACAGGTACTTGGGGGGGGACATTGGGAACCTTTTGTGTTGTACAGTCTTGCAAGGCCAATGGCAGCTAGGTAACCACTTGCATAATGTGTAAGACCAGAAGGACAAGGTAACAACTTGACCAGGGATCTCTGTGGGAATCTGTGAGGCAACCCTGACCCTTCCAGAAGGCGAACTTTAGCCTTTTCA
>VXAK01011167.1:0-26733 GCA_013399435.1 Arenaria interpres
GGTCCCTTCCAACTTAGGCAATGAGGAAGTTACTGGAATAGATTTTCAAATATGATATAAAATTGTTATTGAAATTCAGAGCTGGCTGAAAAAAATCTAAAGACGACTGGTAGACCCTTTCTGAAAACCTTTCTGAAAAGTTTTTCTGGCAAAAGTTCTAGCATCCTGAAGGATATTAAAACTGAATTTTTTTCAGGCATCAAATGGAGTTAAAACAGAAAGATGTGCTGTCCAAATTCCTTACTCATGTCTTTTGGGCAAAAATCAAGGACATGTCACTAAAGAATATTATTAGCCAGCATGGTATTTTCTTAAGTAATTGGATAAGTTACTTCCAGTCCCTACCTGGGCATTACATTTGAGCATACTGGCTGGCATGGACCAAAACTTTCTTGTGGGTTTTTTATAATGCTTTACCTGTCTGATGATCACTTGTCACTGCTTGTACCTGTGCCCTGGCTCTTTCTATTGTATTAGTATGAGTCTATCTGGACTAACAACAAAAATAAGTGTCTTGTAAAATGACCAACCAAGAAACAAACCTAACTTTTATATATCTTCAAACTGAAGATAATTATTTATTTGAATCAGGTATTGAAAAATAAAACTTACATTTATTAACAAAAGTTAGAAAAATGAATGAAAAAAATTAACATTGTAAGAAGCAAAACATGGGTGCTGTAGTCAGAAGCAACCATCTTACAACCTGAAGGCTGTGCGATCACTTAACAAAGCTCCTCTTCTGAAGGAAATCTTGATAGAAAAGCCTGCCTCAGATAAGGAAGTTGGCAAGATAACAGCTACCACAGAACTATTACTTATTCTCTCTTTTATCTTTGACTGTAAAAATGCCATTAGTATTATGCAGAGAATCTAACCTAGATGAATGAATTTGTCCTGTCCTGCATATATTTTTTGATAGTAGTCCCATAATATTGCTAGCCAATCTGCTACAACATTTAACTTATTTCAAGGGAGATGGGTGAAGATTTACTGTATATGGCATTTCCTTGCCTATATGTCAATTTTTATTCTGGGGTTAAGTGAATATAATGTTCTATATCAACAAGAAAAAAAACTCAGATTTTTAAATTAATGGCCATAAACCCTACATAAGATGCTGACACAATCACATGAATAAAAAATTTAATTTCTCAGAAGCTTTGAATAGGAAACAAAAAAATAAACATCTTGGATAGAAAATAAATATCTTGGATATAAAATGACATGGAAATCTGGTAAATTATTAGTCTGGATTTATTAGCTAATAAGAGGACTTAAAGTAGGACTTTGTACATTTTTTAATAGGGCTTTCATGCCTAGTTTAACTTCTTTCTTTATTTGAAGCTGAATAAGTACCATGTATTTTTGGTACTGTTCTTTTATAATGTTCTTCCATAAAAGGATTATTTTTATAGATATTTATGCTTTAGTACCCAATGTAATCTTCACACTCTTCCTAATTCTCAAATAAAGGTTCTAATCTGTTGTTCTGGAGACAATTATTGTGCTGGCAGTGGAACTTTTTGGTGACAACTATAAGGGGGCTGATTAAGAAACTTCCTGAAAAAGCTATGGTAAATCATGTTTTATTTCAATCTCTGGTGATCCAAGAATAAAAGTTATTTAATGAGCTCGATTATATGTTTATTGGCCGGTCCCTATTGCATTTAAACAATCAATGACTTGTGCTTTATGAATTCTAATTGTGATATTATTATTGTAATTGTGATTGGTATCATAGTAGTACTTTTGTTCCCATAACTACATACTCTAACAATATATATAGTAAAATGCAAATCATATTCTATTATGCTGGGTAGATAAAATACGTAACAAAGAGAACGATGTCATATAATCAAAGTCACACAGAAGACACACAGGAAAAGCAGGAAAAGAATCCTTTTCCTAGAGCCAAGGTATTGTAGGCAGAGAAAGTTCTCAGGTGCGCAAGGCAGGGTAAGTTTCATGCCTGTAAAAAAATCAGCTGTGGATATAGAATGGATTATTTCACCAGACTGTGGAGCATAACTTAGCTACAGCTTGACAACAATCCTCTCAAAGTTTTGAGTGAGAGTTTACATTCTAGGAAAAAAAATCCCAAATACTTCTCACATTTCACTCCTAAAAGCAAAGGAAACAAAACACTCAAAGAGAAACACTTGGAATTGGTAACAGAGTAATGTCAGAATCAAAGCAGGAAGTAGTCTTGCATCTTTTACATTTCAGGTATTCCACGGGGATAAGCATTTGTTGAAATGTAGAAGTTGTGGTTAGAATTCAGAAATGCTCCTTAGATGTATAGGTGAGAGGCCAATCCTTGGTACAAATTTGAATATCATCAAAGAACTTCAGAATCTAGCAGCTCACTCCAGCACAAGGGAAGCAGAAGAGCAGAAATTTTCCCTTTAGCTCCTTTTTGCCATTTATACTTTCTTTGCACATACTGGATAAGCATTGTAAAAGTCATTTCAGCAACCAAATGTCTCTGAAGGAATCAACAGATGAATCAGGCTGGATCAAAGGGGCAAGTCCTTTGGAAATTCTTGGAATGAGGGACTACAGGGATAAAGATTTGATTTTCCCCATCTTTCCCAAAGCTTCCTTATTGTCCTACAGGAAGCTTTAAAAGGGAAAACATACTCTCCAAGTGACTATATGGACAGACTCTAACCATGCAGAAATAATTTGTGGATCCTGCTCTATATCACGTCAAAGTTACCACTGCCATTTATGATCTCAACTACATTTAATGTGCCCTCACCTACTCCTTGAATACTTATTCTCAAATTAGCAATATATTTCATAAAAACTTTGTGAGGACACAGAGAATAACATTCAGCACAAAAGAAAAACCTCTTACAGGTTTCTCCTCAGATCACTGAGGGTATTTTCTGTGAAGATTGCATCAGATAATCTTCACACAAGGGGCTACAGATGATCCCTTCCAAATGACACAAGGAAGACAAATGCAGTATAATTTCCTTACCTTCAGAGATCAGGAGGCCAGTACATTACAACGCATTGCACTTACCATCCAAAAGTGACCCAGGCAACTGCATTGTCCACCTGCATCACAGGCAGTACAAAGAGGAAAGTTGTCCCTGCTGGAGGTTTCATGCAGGCTCCCTTGTTTTGGGTAGCTTGTGCCATGGCCAACACAGCTTGAGAGAACTCCCTGTGCCAAAGTAGCTTTGAGGTGGGTTTCTCTCAAGGTTATGGACATCCCAGGGCCACCCTGGGGGTAAAGTCGGTTCGATACAACTGTAATTATTGCTGGGTTAACAAAGCTCAGTCCACATATATAATGAAAACAGAGATTTAAAAATATGTCAAATTCACACATCAGGCAGACATGCATAGAATCATATTAACACAAGAGCTTTGGATCAGAAAATCTTAGGGAGAGGATGTAGGAAAGCTGCCTAGAAGCATTTTATCATCTATAATGCTAAATTTGCAATATGCAGTATGTGTTAAAGGGGACATTTTAGTTTCCGTGTTTAATTGAATAAAAGTGAATATAGTAATTTAGCACCTGTGGGAGAAAATCATACATAATTTAAATGATTTTGTACGGCTGCACATGATGCTTACAGTAGTTAAGCCCTGAAAGCTACGGCAAGACAGGAACAAAACAGCTGCTCAGACAACAGCACAGTAAGTCAAGGGTTTGGGATAGTTGATTGAAATATGTGGTCCTATAGAACAGAATCGTGGATTCATGGAATTCTTTGGGCTGAAAGACACCTTTAAAGGTCACCTGATCCAAACTCCCCTGTAGTGGTCAGGGGCATCTTCAACTAGATCAGGCTGCTCAGAGCTCCGTCTAACCTGACCTTGAATGTTTCCAGGGATGGAGTATCTACCACCTCTTTGGGCAACTTGTTCCAGTGCTTCACCACCCTTAGTGTAAAATATTTCTTCCTTATATCTAGTCTAAATCTTCCCTCTTTTAGTTTAAAGCCATTTCTTCTTGTCCTACTGCAACAGGCCTTGCTAAAAAGTTTGTCTTCATCTTTCCTGTAGGCCCCCTTTAGGTACTGGAAGGCTGCAATAAGGTCTCCCCGGAGCCTTCTCTTCTCCAGGCTGAATAACCTCAGCTCTCTCAGCCTGTCCTCATAGGAGAGGTGTTCCATCCCTCTGGTCATTTGTGTGACCCTTCTGTGGACCATCTCCAAGAGGACCATTTTTTTTCCTGTGCTGAGGACTCCAGAGCTCATGAGAGGGTCTCATGGGTCTCATGAGAGCAGAGCAGGGGGGGAGAATCACCTCCCTTGACCTGTTGGCCCCGCTTCTTCTGATGCAGTCCAGGATATGTTTGGCTTTCTGGGCTGTGAGTACACATTGTTGGCTCATGTCCAACTACTGATCCACCAGTATCCCCAAGTCCCTCTCCTCAGGACTTCTCTATCCCAAGTTAACAGTAAATTCATACTGGTTTCCAATGGACTAAATATTCGTGTAGCCATAAAAAACCCCAGACAATTCCTAAAAATCTTTCATATGGAATATTCATAGTGTGTTCTCAGATTTTCAGATACAATACCTTACACTTTAGAGATGACCTAGATTCACCTATATTTCTTCTGAAGCATCTGAATTTAGATTTGCATTGTTTGGTTTTGTAAAAAAAAAAAAGAGAATAGGTCTTTTTATCAGGAAATATTAAACATCATTGTCAGGATTTAACTTTTTGTTTGCCCCTGGCTTCTGTAAATATGATTAAAATTCTCCCTCTGTTCCTGGTACAACTACTGATCTTCTACACACAGAGGGAGTCTGGCCTACAGGATCTTATTCTCCAGCCTGAATTTTTAACTGAAAAAAAATGACTCTCATTTATGCTGCCCAGCTAGTGATGATGATAGGAAATTTTTATTCATCTAAGAACATTTCCATTCCAAATTTAAATGTGTGGACTCAACTCATCTTAAAATGGAGAGATAAGACATTCAGAATTGGATTTATCTTCTAAAACCGTTCACAAAACAAGTGTCAAGAGATAAATGTCACATCTAGGATTTTGACTTTTGCCCACCTCCTGTTCCTCAAACATTTGGTCAGAAGAAATAGAATTCAGATTTTCATAATCCTTCAGGGACTTCTCAGCCTTATGGAGAGGGCAATATATGTTAAGCCACTTAGAAGCGTGTTGACAGTGAAATCAGATTGTACCAAGAAAGGTGCTTGCTTTGAAAATTCACACTTTCAAGAAGCTGTTTAAACACATTCATTTCAATTTCTTTCTTTAGATATGTGGCATTCTCCTAATTCTCTTTATTAATTTTAAGTAAATCTTTATTGAACAATAGTTTTGGACAGTCTTGTCTCAGTATTCGCTCTACAGCAGCTTCTAAATTTGATATACACTAGAGGAGGATGGTCATATTTCACTCTAAGCAGAATAATAACTTCCAACACTCTTCTTATGGATTTGTTATATCGTAACAGAACAGTACAAGTGATTGAACCTATATTGTTTCAATTTTTTCTTTTCTTCCTTTTTTTTCCTCACAACTGCAAGATAGTTTGTGATTACAAAATTGTATCCAAACTGTTTTCTTTCTCAAGAATCCTTTTGTTCATTTTCCTTTTGTGAAGGCAGCATGCCTGTTTCTGGAGAAAGACAAATTTCTAATATAACAGAATTTGTATTTTTCTTTTAAGCCCACCTCATTGTAGTAATAACTGAATGATAATGAGTGGCAATCACCCTTTCAATGCCAGTCAATGCAAATACTTGAACACTGTATATCCAACTACATGATATATATACATTTTATTTCCCGTAACTGTAATAAAAACACATTTCAGTTTGCCTGTCAGATACCCTGTGTGCGCATACATTAAATACCTGTTTATGTTATGTTTCACCATTTTATATTTGCTTGCCAAGTGGTGATTTGATTTATAACTTTATTGGGGCATCTATTCCTTGAACTGTAAAAGCCATTGTACGATTTTTCTAATTATCTTCTCAAGAGTCAGCAGTACATTATTTGTAGCATTACTAGCTTCATCAAATGCTTACTTTGTGATGAAGGATAAAAAAACCCCACATTTAGGAAACAAGAGATGATCTAATATGGCTGTGACCTCTAACACTAAACACCTGACATGGACTGATGGGAAAGTAAAAAGAAAAAAAAAGAGTCATCAACTGCAGTCTTACAGCTTCAGTACTTTTAGCTGGTTTACACCATTTATGAGTACATCCACTGAAGTTATTCTGAAGTTTAGTGAACTTGGAGTGTAAGCTCTGTCAGGAAATTTTCAAGCTCTCTTTTGTGTTTGCAGGTGTTTCTGGGCCCTCAATAACAATCACTGTGAAAGCCTCATAATCTAGCTTAATTAGCAACAAACATGAGCACTTTTTCTTCAAAGTTACTACAACGCCTTCTTTTCATACCACTTTCACACTTACAAGGGTGTACAGCTGACAACCGAGCTTTAGAAAATCTAGGGAAAAAAAATCTAAAACATAAGCTATGTAAACTGGGGGTATAATCTGGTTTACTTACCTCAAAGATCAGGGATGTACCCAAGGGGATACTTATTACTGTATTTTTGTTGTATCTATTTGGTGTTCTTTTTTCCTATGGGGTGCTTAAAATTTTCATCCCGTTGCTAGAAAGCAAAAGCATGCCCTAGCCATAGCTATTAGAATCTGAATCCAGTTTAGTTTGTATCTTGGATTTGTGTTTATGATTGACATAGTAATTCAAGTTTCCTGCCAAAAAGGTGCTGGAAGCAACTTTTGGGCCAGATAAAAGAGGTTTAATTAGAAAATAAACATCAAGCTTGTGTTTCCGTGTCACAGGTAGCCGTTCCCTGAAATTGTGTGAACATACAAACAGTGGTACAAGTCCCAACATAAAAAGTTAGTCATAATAGGAATAAAATACAGCTATTAAGAGCTGCACTGTTTTCATCTTGGTTAACAGTGGAGAAAATTTTAATCCCCAATCTTCTGCATTTGAGAGTCACCTTTTCTCTTAAGTTTTATTTTCAAGACACAAGCTAGCAGTGGTCTATAACTGCTGCAGCACACCTGGAACATCTTGAGTCTGCTCTCAGCTGGAAGAAAATAGGTGTTGAAAAATCATGGTTCTTCTGGCTCTAAGAAGGGGGAATTGTGGATTTTAATGTTCTAGTATTTCTAGAAGGTACCGCTACACAAGGACAATTTTTCTGAGTTCAAATGTAGTGTGCAACATTAAAGTCTAAATTCTGCAAAAACCCCCAAACTCTACAGGAATCATCTTTTACTACTGTTTATACATAACGCTGAAAGCAACCCTATCTCCATAGATAGCAACAGTTTCCAAGTTCTGTGAAAATACAAACAGTAGGACAACAGTGACGACATTCCCAGATTTCAAGATAAGATTGATGAGGACTTTATGGGCAAAAATACTATGAATCTCTGAGTCTACACAGAGGGTTTTATTTCAGGCCTGGTAACAGTCTGTCCTGGGTCCTTCTGCTAGTTGTAGTTCCATCTCTCAACCTTACTACCCACTTGACTCCTGCTAATGCAAATGTAGCACTCGTTGCATTTGGTTGTTTGTTGTTGGGTTTTTCTGTTTGGTTGGTTGTTTTTTTTTATCCCTGGAGAACCTTCCAGTAATGAATCTCAGCTTCTGTTTCACTGCTACCTGCCTGAGTATACCTTTCCTATCTCCTTCAGTATCTTCCTTATACAGACAACCAACTCTATTTCTTGGTTATAATACTTCTTGGACTCTTGGGTTTAAAGCTGATCCTGATAGTCTTGACAAGACAACGTTAATAAGGAGCATATTGTAAACCTGTGAACCTTATTTATAAAAGAAAAGAAAATAAAAAGCCCAACAAACAGTTAGACAGTCAATATTTTCCTAATCAATTATCACAGACATCTCCAGTTCCAATTACATGGAAAAGTGTAGTGATTTTGGACGTTGCTGAAAGATAACTGTGTGGCAAATGTTATCTTTTAAAGCCTATCACTCTGCCTGTTTCTTTTAGGTTTGTAGAGAGAAAACAGAAGAAAACAACTGTGTACAGGTTTCAAATATGCAATTATTATCCACTGCCTACATCAAAAATAGGGGAGAAGGTTGCAAATGCCTCCAGCCCATCCAGAACCAACAAAAATAACATTTTCATGTTCTTTCAAAGAACTATGCTCTTTATTTGTGGTTCTCACATATTTCTTCCTTCACTGAAACAGGAGGTTTCCTGACAGGTGCGTCTCGCATATTGTGTGATTCCTTGGAGCTTCTCAGGAGCCCCATGTCCATGAGCAGGGTTACCTGCAGCTTGAAGTGCTGGCTGCCCACAGTTCTAGCAGACTGTGAAATCCAATTAATTACACTCTGCAACTTGTATTGCAGCAGCACTTAGCGAGCGGCTGCTCTGGTGTGAGGAAGAACAGTTTGTGTCCTAAATAAGACTATTTCTGGATTTCATAGTTTCTCAGGGTCTACAAGACAAGTGTGTCTCCTATCTCTGATTTCCTCCACAAATGGCAATGTTTTACATTTACATCTTTCTGTCTAAAACAGACACTCTTTTTTGAGACTGTTATCTCAGAAAGGTAAGAATTATTGTTAAGCTTTATCCACCTTAAAACTGCATATGACAGTAACTAAACATTCAATATGGGTGGTGCACAGAGCTCAGAGAATCTCTTACTGTAATGAGACCCCAGGCTTTCCCTGCTCCAAGTGTGTCAGTTTTTCAGAGAGGAATAGAAAGCTCTTTTGTTTTGCTGACACTCAGACTGTATCTGTTATTGATTTTTCTCCATTGCTGATAACACAAATGCTCCTCCTGCTTCATCTGCTTCTTTGTTTCCAAGGGACCCTGCAAATCACATGGGTGATGTGTTCCAAAAGAGATTAGATCACTTGCTTGCTCATTTGTTCTCACTTTTGGCTTCTAAGTTATTTTTGCAATTTACACATTCACCAGCTAATGTGCTTACTTCAGACACCTAGACACACTGCAATTTCTCCCTTGCTCCAATGTCACAGCTCTATAAGCTAGTGGTAATTTCATCACCTTTCCTATTTTTCTTCCATAAATATGACAAAGAAACTCTACATAACTTCCTGGTATTTTTTTTTTTTTTTGTGAGATACTGTTTTGGTAACTAAACCCCACGATGTTAACATATATCAAAACTGATTATAAAAATCATAGCATTATTTTCTATTCAATTTTGATTCTCTTAAACCACCATTCTCTGGGCACTCTTCAAATACAGCTTAATGTAATAATACCACAGTGGGATCCAAATTTCAAACCACTTAGCTTTGTTGTATTCCCTTTGATAGGACCGTTGCTGTGTTTATCAAGTGTATATCCACGTCTGAAATTTACACAGTAAACCAGAAGCCATGCAGGTGGCTGGCATCTCAAAGCTGCCAAACATTAACATGTTCTTTGTTACTACTGAGTTTCCTAAGAAGAACTGGTCAAGACTCACCTCTCCTGCAGAATGAACAGCTACCTACAGTAATGAAAGTATGAGGACAATAGGCAAAAACAAGAATCTGGAAACAGCACCTTCAGTTTAGTTCCCCTCTGCAGTACATTGAAGACTGCCATTTCTCACAGGGGTCATGAGAATCCCAGAAAAACGATGCCACGTTGCTGCAGCTGGGGCTCATCTCTGCAGTCCTCCTCTTCCTAGCCATGCTGACAAAGTGCTTTTGACTGTGACAAGGCATCAAAGGAGCTGCAATGAAATCATACTTTAAGAAGTCTATTGTGCAAAGATACTTTTCTATTTAATGTTTAAACTTCTAATTCCAATTAAGCTTATCACAATAGGACTGTAAATCTGGCCTGGTGCCTCTTTATAAGAAGAATTATCTCTGCTGCTATTTGCAGCAGATATTGTATAATATTCTCCCTTATTTATGCCCAAATCCTGGCTAGTACTGTCAGCTGATCTAAACTGCTGGTATGGACCAGGCAAATGAAGTTAAATATACCTTATGGCTTGAGACTTGCCCTTTCCCAAAATTTTGACATGGAGTAACAAATGACAATTGCTGTGTCTATCTAAAAAGACTCTTAGAAGTCATATGAGTAAATATAAGGTGTCAACAGACCACAGTGACTAACAGGGTGGCCTCACGTTACACATTTCTGTGACACTAGAAGAGTTATTGTACCGTGATTAATTCCATCACCAAGACAAGGCTTGCAAAACCTGGCTTATAGCCTCTGCTGCCAATGTAATTGAAGGAAATGGAAAAGAGAGACTATGTCTTACTGCTCATATTTGAGACTTCCTAAGAGAAAGAAAATAATCTTGAGCAGAGCCATGGCAGAAAAACAGTCTAATATAATGCCCCAATATTCAGATGTACAATTTCTCAGTGAAATCAGGACAAAGTAAATTTTTTTTTTTAAACTGCTTCTAATATGATGATCTAAAACAGTCTAATTTCTGCTGAGAGACAGGTTTATGAAAGCTTCATAGAAGGAATGTATAAACTATTAGAAAAAATGTGTTGCTTTTCAGTAACATTTCTTTTAACTCTTGAAGTTACCTGGAAAGATCCAAATCATGTGGTGTTGCATACTTTTTTGTCTTTGTTATGGTCACAGTTAGCCAATTGTCAGAGAAAGAATTTATGTCTCCCGTACCATAAGTTTATACTGCTTTATACTAGGGTGACTCCAGAGCTTTCCAAAGAATGAGTCTGATTCATAGCGACATAACCCAGAAAAAACTCACTCATAGGTTGAAAAGGTGGATGGGTTCTAGATATGCAAAAATTTCAGAAAGCAGCTGTTTAGAAATATAGAGACAAATGCATTTTCACAAAAGCAGGAAAGATGACTAAGGATTAAAATGGTAGTGTTAATCTATGCAATTTCTAAGACATAAGAAGGTCAGGATTTAATACAATGCTCATTTTTGCTCAGAAAAAGCTCTTCTGAGAGCAGGCCCAGAGGATTAAACTGGAGCATAGCAGAGTGCATTGGATGGTAGCAGAGCTTCAGGGCATACATTTTGTCTTCGCGTTACCTGTCAAAGTCTGCGTGCTCCAGACCCCACAGCTACTCCTCCCCACTGCACCCACAGACCCTTGTAAACCAGGGAGCCATTCCATTTCTTACACATACTCCCTCTATTTTCTTGTGTTTTATCTAATATTGGTATTTTCTTCTTGTTTCTTTGTAATCTGTTTCTGAGGAAAAACTTTTTATCCTCAGTTTAAGTAACTCCTGCAGTCTGCATTGCTATTTTTATATATACTATTTTGAGTTCCACTTTTCTGTACAATCTTATCAAGCCTGAATGAGGGGAGTTAAATCAAAGGCTTTTTAAAAAGAAAACACCAGAAGATAAAACAATGACTAGAGATAATGTACTTTTCCATGGATCACCCGGGATCCTTGGGACACAAAGGGAAGCTTTTAAGTGGAAAATAAAACAGGCTTTGCTCTCACTAGGATGTTGGACTTTATTCTTTCCAAACAGATCTTGGCTCAAAGGGTATACTAAGGATTTAGACATGCCAGTTTAAGTAGGAAGGAAGGAAATTAGGGCAGCTGAGTGGATGTGAAAAAGTAACAAACTACAGTAAGTGGTGTGAATTTCCAATGTCAGATATGGAGACACCTACATTAAATTACATCTACTGGAGCTTCCAAGAAATATTATGGCATTAAGGATGTGAAAATGGGCATTTGCCCTATTTTGTTTGTTTTTTTTTTTTTTTTGTGACTCATGGAGCTATGTTTTGGGTGGCAAGGGATAGGAAAATGATGTAATTCTGACTGGTGAACTTCATGATTCCTGCATGTTGCTGATGTTGTGTAATATCACAAGAATACTACAGTCAGTATTAATTTTCTTTAAACACCAGTATCTAGTCCAGTTGCAGATACTGTAATGTACAGTAATGTAGTTATCTGTATAGGACTTGTGGACTTGTAGAAGCTTGTGCAGCCAAATACTGTTAGATAGCCATTTTAGCACTTCAGTCTTGCTGAACATTTTATGAATTCTGTTCTCTTTTAAAGATAATTATTTTCCAAGAAGAACTCTTTTTACCATTCCAGCTAAGTGCACACAGACCACCTTTTCTTGGCTCTTGCCTTAACATTTGTCTGCAACCTGTGTTACTCTGTTCAAAGTCAATAGATTGCTTTTAACAAGTTCTGTTAATGTGGAGTAACAGCTATGAACATTTACTGATACATTGCTTGGTAGACCTGGAGCTTTCTAGAGTTCAGTCTACCAGCAATATGTGGCTTTACTGCCATCAGTACGGCCTAGTTAACATCAAAATCTTTCAAAGGATTAATCTTCAGCTCCCACTTGTGCTGACACACTCACTTCACTCTGAGATGTATTTCTATCTGTTGCTGTTCATAGTAATTTCATTCTATGTTGTTGTTTCTTCTGATTGTTCTTTGTAAAATCAAGCAATGACTCAGACTTTTTCTAAATAACTCTTGTTCTTTTTAGTTTTTTATTTTCTTTTCTTCAGACATCTCATTTCTGTCACTAACAGTAGCTTGTATTTTGAGTCTACGTGATGTGACTTTGAATATTCAGAGTCAAATATGTTTATGTGTACACGGTGGTCTTTGGTAGTTGATTCCTTTGGTTTAGTGGGCTTCCAAATTTTTTGCCAAGTTTAGTGGTAATTTTTCCCAGCAGCTAAATCTAGGTTGTCCAACATATCTAGCCCTGTACTGGATGCTCTTCAATCCATGGAAGAGAGCATCTAGTGTGAGATCATTGCTAGAATTTTTCTCTTGTATGTGGATTGTTACACTGATGATTATTTTCAGCTTTTGTTACCTGTCAATATTATATTTCTTGGTTTCAGAGTATTTCTTCAATGGTTGATATCTTTGCCATTGTATGGTTTGTAATTGTTATGATTTTGGAGGAAGAACGGGTGATAATTCTCAACAACACTATCAAGTATATTGCATGTTCACTAAGACATATGTGGTAGGATTTAGTTGCTAAACTTTGGTGTCTACAATGATTTTAGACTTCATATGACAACCTACATGGTATTTCAGAGGGATGGAATGTCTCTCACAGGTCTGTGTCATAACTACCAAACCTGCACTAGTATCTCAAGGAATATCTGACAAGGATGTCCCCAGTGGCACGTAGTTACCTATGTCTGAGCAAAGAAATCCTACCCCAAATATAATATGCAGAATCATGGGCTTGTAATTGTACAGTAACCTCAACTGCTGATTATATACTTTCATTTGCACCAGGAAGTGTTTCCAGACTGTTTTATATAGTCCCAGACACAGTGACTTGTGCTTGCAAAGGCCAGGTCACATGCATGGATGACTAAAAGCTAAATGGTGATAAAGGAGGGTGTGCAGTAGAGGAAGTTATTTCTGCCTTGATATTTCTGGTTTTCAGGTTGCACAGAGAAAGCCAAAAATGACTCCAGCTCTGAAGATTCATTTTTTCTAACCTCTACAGGAAAAAAACACAACTGGTTTTCTGGTGGTTTAACTGCCTGTACTGAATCATGGTAAAACCAGATGATGATTAATGCTGGCAAAGGACAGAGTACAAGACAAAGGTCCAAGGATGGCTGCAGCAGTTCCAGTTTATGTGGGTATAAGCTGTTATGAAACTACATCCAAGAGAAATGTTCAGAGTTAAGGATGCTCAAACTGTTCAGTATAGCTATTTTTTCTTTTGTTTGGTTTGTTGTTTTTTAACAAGGATATCACCCACATAGTAAGGCAAAAAGGGCATGTTTTCTATTTGGCACAAAGGTAATATAGAATGTGTATATTTTGTATATTTTGTTGGCAGTTTAGTCTCTGTAGTTTCTTAGTTCTTTCAGAAACTGATATAACACTTCCTGGATATGTAATACTTCTTGTATGATGGGGAAAAAGACTGTGAACAGATCAGGGCTATAGAGGTGGAAGAGCAGTTGTACATAACAATAATATGAAATCTGGTAGGAAAACAAATTATTTCGATTCATAGAGTGATTTTGAGTATAAATAGAAAAAGAGTACTTTTACTTTATAATATTACATATGTATGTACATTCTGAAATGCATTGGTTATACCACACTTGTAATACATTTCAAGCATTGAGCATTAAAAATTTCCATTGATACATCATTATAGGTAATTTAACCATGTGCATACACACACTGTAAGCAAATATATGAAAACTATTTAAACTATTCTGTGTCATGGTGATTAGTAATATTTATGTAATTTACTAATTTACAGGAATATTTATACCTATTAAACATTTGGTAAAACTTCTGTTCCTTTTTAACATATTTATACATAATTTAATAGGAGCACAAACAATGCAATCCTTATAAGCACTAGTATACCAGAAAATAGTAAGTAGATTTGGAAAGTCAGTATAATTCTCTTATTTAATTAGATATTTTCATTCCTTTTTTTTTTTTTTTTAATTGGTGTCACATGCTGGCAGTATTTCTTAGTTTGCCACCTTGAAGATACGTTAATGTTTTATAGTTTCTTAAAGTTATATATTTCTTAAATATTTTACTGTATGTTTCTTAATCTAGTGGAAACTGTAGTTTGAATTTGTAAGACTATGTGTTGATAAACTACTTCGCAATGTTCTTTTTCAGAGGAAGGAAAGGGAGAAGAATGCTTGAGGGTTATTGCAGGCTTTTCCCTGCTTTTTTCTGGGCAGCTTCCTTTTGGCTGTATGAAAATTTAAGCTTAAGATCAGATTCCATATTGGTAGCAGAGCAAAGTGTGCTTTGCAACAGATCTCTGCAGCACGATAGCAGACCTGGGGACAGTTACGTTTTTCAGGACATTTTGTTTTTAAACAATCTTTTCAACTTCGTAAAAGTGCATGCCTGTGCAATGTAATTGTCTCAGTTGTACTACTCATTTTGTTCATAATAATCAGGTTCCAATCATTTTTAATATAATGTTAAGATTTAAAGCATGTGGTTTGATATAATTTAACAAATGTGCTTTGTTTTAATTTTTAATGGCTATCTGCAAGGAAATGTGAATGGTATCATGTTTTTTCTTGTTACATGAATTTATGAATTCCAACTCAATCATAAGGATTTTCCTCATTTTTAAAGGCATGAGTGACACTACTTGAATGGAAAATGATTATTGGCTTTTGTTTTTTTATTAAGCTATTGTATTCAAATCTTGCAAAATATATTAAAATGGATGTAAAAAAAATGATAACTCCCTGAAGAAGTAGCTTGCTATTTTTGTCAAAGCAGATCCCACTTTTTCAAGCATCTTGAGGCTCAGAAAAAGCATATTGGGAATTAAAGTAAGAATAAAGAGAAGTCTTTCTAAACTAGTTTCAAGTCATAAAATAAGTTAGGATAGAAAACATTAGTATCTCACCACATACATTTTTTTCCTATGAGCCAACTAATTTTTGCACTTTTAGGTGAATTTTTCAGTCAGGAAATTCAGTTCGGAGTCAGTTCAGTTAGGAATTCGTCTTCTCATGTGGAATTTCCTACTTAATAAACTTTAAAAATGTTGCTTTCATAAACTTTTTTAAAATTACATTCTCCTTTTTGTGCATTTTTTTACATCACTCTAGTTCTTGATTGTGCATATACATATGTATACAGGCAAGAACACTATGTGTGGGATGATGGGATGTTCATTTCTCCTAGTTTCTTTGCCGTTTTACTAGAGATATATTACAAGGAGCCAGAGGGTATGACTATGAGCTTGTCTTCATACAAAGAAAAACTGCATTCTAAGTATCAGTAAATTGCTCTGAATCAGTATCACGTCGCTTTTTCTGGAAATTGTACTCCTATTCCTTCAAAATACTGTATTTTTTGCAGTATTCACTGCTAGCTATGAAGTTAAGTAAATGAAGTTTTTATTCTCACTGTCCTTTTGCAGCTTTGTACGTGGTGTCAATTGCATTCAGTTATACCTTATTAGCACGCTAAGATAGACAGAACTGTTGCTGAAATGTAAGACAGACAGACTGCTCAGGTATCTCTTACAGAGAGACAACATCTCCCCACATAGAATCATAGAATGGTTTGGGTTGGAAGGGACCTTAAAGACTATTGGGTTCCACCCCCCTGCCATGGGCAGGGACACCTCCCACCAGACCAGGTTGGTCAAAGCCCCATCCAGCCTGGCCTTGAACGCTTTCAGGGATGGGGCATCCACAAATTCTCTGGGCAACTTGTTCTAGTGCCTCGCCACCGTCACTGTAAAGAATTCCTTTCTGATATCTAATATAAATCTCCCCTCTTTTAGTTTAAAAAGCATTACTCCTTGTCCTTTTGCTACACTCCCTGAAAGAGCCACAGAATCACAGAATCACATGGGGTTAGAAGGGACCTCTGGAGATGAAATAGTCCAACTCCCCTGCCCCCTTTAGGTATTGGAAGGCTGCTATAAGGTCCCCCTGGAGCCTTCTCTTCTCAAGGCTCAACAACCCCAACTGTCTCAGCCTGTCCTCATAGCATAGGTTTCTCATAGTTTTGCACAGAGTTTCACACAGTGTCTGAGACTTTATCTTCCATGTGTGTCTATCACAACTGTCCATTGTTGTTCCTGTGGTAGATTCTGGAAAATGCAAAGCAAACCTCCTAAGCGTATATTACATGTGCAGCCTACAAGAAGGCTTGCTTAGAAAGATGATGCATCCAGTTCTAAAGCAAACACTGAAACGCTATGTTATACTGCATATCAAGTGTTAAATTTCTGAGGCAAAACACAGTATAGTTAAATCATGAGCCAGTGTACTGCAAAAAGATCGGTAACAGAAGCCTGTAAGAACTCCAAATGAAAATTTTGAAATGAGATATAACTGTTATCTATTTTTAGGTAGCAGTTATATCAACTTATGCAAATATTTTTATGCTGTTTTAGATATATTTAAACATTGAGTGTCTAGAGGGTCATGGAAGGACATGGTAAATTGGGACATTTTTATGACCTATATATACACACCTGCTTTTTTTTAGGGCATGGATTTTCCTCCTGACTTTAATGAAACTTTCGTTTTTGCATATATAACTATTATAGACAGTATTTGCAATTCGTATGCAGGTTCTCAAGCTCAGTTCCAGATTGCACCAATAAGCACAAGTGCAAAACTGGGTGTCTGCTTGTCTGCTCTAAAACCAAAAATAAAGTGATTGAAACTTATTGTCATCAATTTTATGTAATCTCTCTTAACAGACACAAAATATGATAATTTAAGGTGAAATATTTTTTCCTATATGCTTTTGGTCAATGAACTTTTCAAGTGCTTAATGCAAAAAGTAAGAATTTATGTTCTCTTTAAGTCTGCCACTTCAGCTTTTTCCAGTTTTATTCCTTTAAAAGGAAAAAAAAAATCCTTCTAACATTTACAGTTGAAATTTTTGGATCTGCAGCTTTCTTTTTCTGCATCTCAGGTGGTTTGTTCTAACTGTGACAGCTCTGTAGCACATTACTGAAATATTACAGCAATAATTCTGTACCGTTATGCCTAATGTTACAGCAACATCCTGCAGTTTTGCACTTCAAATATGGGAGGAATTCAGGTTTATTTACTTTAATGACTAGATAATGAGTCTGAGCTACATAGATCAAAGTGAACTGCTAAGAGAGGGGCTTTTATGAGCCAAAACTAATAACAGGCTCCAGTTCAAGAAGAGAGATCTATTCACTTTAGTGCAGCGAGAGAGTAGGTAAGTGTTGGGAAGAGAAAAAAAGTTATGCCCCACTAATATTTAAAATCATGTAGGCCAAACACTGCAATTTTCCCTGTCCACCATTTGGCAGCCCTGTGGACTTTGCAAGAAATTACTTCCCTTCTTTATTAAAGCAGTTAGAATCTCACACTGTTCACACTGGATTTATGGAGCTGGATCATCATTTGGAGACTTAGATAGGCCCAAATTATCTCTCTGCATGTTGGTAGAGATTACTTTTCACTCATAAATGAAGAACCTCCTACTGGAATAACTATATAGTGATAAAATGGGCATACAGAAGACTTCAGAGACTGATTCCCTCCTATTAATGGAAAAGAGACTGATATAATATTAAATGAGATATCAGGGATCTTTCAAGGTAAATGTGTCCTTTTGGACAGCATGAAAGAAGTCTGAGAACAGAATATTTCACACTAAAAGGTTATTTTCCTTCCCATTTGTTCACCTAGGTGTTGTTAACCATATCGTCCCAGAGCCATCCATTGCTCCATGGGACCACAAATCAACAATCTGCTATTTGTTGTTCCTCCTAGTGAAGTCAAATAACATCCCTGAATCAGGTGACCCTGGAGAAGTAATGGGAATGTCAAATCAGTAAAATTTGCTCTCATCTTTTTGTCTTGGTATTTCCCGTGGAAGTAGAATGGAGGGAGAGGAATACAAAACATTGCTCTCAGTTCACACCAGACTTTTCTGCTTATGCACTTGAAGGTATTTTACATTTGAGATTGCATACTTCCATGTGATAAACAGCTCCATAAGTGACTGCAAACAAGGCTTGCATTAAAGTTCCTATGACATTCCATGCCACCCATGGATCCAGTAATAGAGTGAATATTTAAAGTCATTATATTAGTTTATATTCCAAAATTACTGGGGAAGTGGGGGTAAGTTGCAATCAGGTCTATATTGGTGCATTTACAATAATAATTTTTCTAATGCTACGCGTTACATGGAAAATTCCCAGGCCAAATTCAAAAGGTCATCACTTTTTCCTCTTTCTAATCATTTTTTGGGGTGTGTATTAAATAATCCAGGGAATAATGAAGAGATAAGTGACCTGTTAATATATAATTCTCCCAGAATCATTAAATTAATGTAGATTAAGAAATACACAAAATAATTTGTGACTTGCAAAAAAAATTGTAAATACAAAGAAATCTATAGGAGCAATATGAAAGGTATGTAGAAAGGGAAAGTTATGAAAACATGGTTTTTGCATGCGTATGATCTTTGGTTTTCTACTTCCTAAAATTAATATGAAATTAAGTCTTCAGCTCAATGTAACATCTTATAAAGAAGACTGTTTTAAACATTCCTCTGTCTACTTGGCAGTAAGCCGTAAGCAGGATGGAATGTAAGAATTCCCTTTTCTCCTGTATTATTGTTCAGCAACTTTTTGTTAATCTTCTGCATGTTTTTAGCCTAATTTTTATATAAGCTAAATAGGAAAACCCTCCTCTCTTTCAGCATTCTAATTTTACCTTCATTTATAGTTTTCAACAAGCTTTAGGTAAATTAATTATCAATATATCAAAACATAAAACGTCAAGAAGCACAAGCCACTGATATTTTACATGATGTATTTGGAAATTAAAATTCTATTGCAGACTCAATTCTCAGGATGAAAGTTGCAGTAAGAACAGGATATAGCATAAAATCTATTCTGCATGGTACAGATTGTCGCGGAAAAAGGAAATTGTAAAAACTTAATTTTTGGTCCTCTCTCAAGATACCAATCTGACAGTCATTTATTGATGAAATTAAATAAAGGGGGTCCTTAGCTTTTATTTGTAGCACTGATCTGCAACTGTCTTTTTCCAAGCAGTTTTAGGGTAGGCACATTTATTATTTAAGGAAAATCCACAAGGAACATTTTTATAGCACCAGAATAGAAATAATACCTTAACAATAAAGATCAAAGATTGATGCAATTGTGAGTACAAGTAATAGCTGCCTTGTGTGGCTGTTATCTCCTCGAGGGAATTCTTTAGAATGGCTTTCATTTTATAAAATGTGTTTGTTTCAGTGCTATAGCATATGAGTAGGGAACTGTATTCTGGTGTATCTTTTTTTTTTGGTTGGTTTTTTTTTTTCTGCCCCAAGAGAAAAACCTGATCTAAAATTGGTGTGACTGGTTTCATGAACTTTGAGACTGCTCTGAACTTCAAACAAATCAAAAAATCACACAGAAGCCATTGGTATGTGTATGTAGTTAAAAGGTATTTTGCCTGTCTAACCTGTTTTTAAACCAGCAGATGCCAGTAGCTCTGGTGTTCTTCACAGAGGTTAATCTTTTTCATGTGGTACAGTCAGGGAATGCATCAGTGTCACGCACTACCTGCTGGCCAGTGCTGTTTAGCCACTTTGCCTCTTTCTGGTGGCATCAGATCAGAGATGGTGCAAAAACAATTTACAATCAATTGAGTATCTTGCCCAAAGGCCCACAATGACAAAAAGATTGTCCTCAAGATGAGGAAGATTTTGGTCCATACATGATGTAATTACATATGTGTGTATGTATATGTGCACATACTTGTATGTATATGTGTTTATTGTGACACTGCTATTTTAGGTTGATGATGATAAAGAAAGAGATATTCATAATGGTGGTTGCATGGACATCCAGGTTTTCCCAAGCTGTCAAGTAATGCTGCTCGATACCTTGTACCATCATCCTGACACTACTGCAAGGCTTCCAAAAAACTGCTCTAAATATTTCACATTTCCACAGTTCATTACTTTCATTACTTCGACTCACATTTCTGTACTATGAAAGAGGTGGTAGTGTATGACACTGCTCTAACTCTGATTTATATTACTAATAGGTCTTGCATTTTTTGTTTGTTTCTTTCCATCTGTATACAAAGAAACAAAGGCTCATAACCTGTCTCGGCAAGCCACTTTACTTTTCTGAGCTAAAATGTATTATTGCTGTGTAGTCATTTTCCCGAACTTCAGTCTTTCACATTAGTATTGAAATACATTTGCCCTTTGTCAAGAATAGTCTTAATATCTTAACCATCATTTTTTATTACTGAATTGGATGAAGCAGTAAACAGCACATTAATTAAAATGTTCAGGCCCTATTTAATGTGAGGTGTTACAAGCGACAAGGAGGCCAAAGAGATAAATCCAAAAGGGTCAGAGGCAGGAAGTTCAGTCTGAAAAAGATGACTTCATACATTACAGGGGAAAAAACATCAGCATATAGACTTCTAATGGAGAGGGAGGTATTTTGAAGGACTTAATCCTCAAATTTACAAAAGACTGGGGATGAAGATGCATTATAATAAGGTGGGGAAAAAAAAAGGACTAAAGCAATCAAACTGCATAACATAAAAAGTGAGAAAGTAAACATTTCTCTTCACTGCGGGTAAAACTGCACCCAGCTCTGAGAAGGATTTAAGATATGAGCAATAAAACTGACTAAGGCAATGGAAAGGCCAGCTTATGAGGAATTATTAAAAGAGTTAAATAGCTCAGTCAAGTGACATCAGAAGGGGGTCATATTCTATAAAAATTTAAAAGTTATATGCAATAGGCCGAAAGGATTTTTCCCTACACCTCACTGGGGTGCGTTAACTGAAACAGAGTCATGTAATAAAGCACAATATTATCAAAAGAAATTTGAATTTATTTATTTAAAGGCTCAAAAAAACTTTATTGTCAGGAGAAATCTAGCGGGACAATATAGTACAGCTAGAAAGAAATCTCAGAAAATAACAACACAAATTAACAGCAAAGCAATAGAGAGTATCAGACACCAAATGGAAATAAACATATGTCAACTACAATGTAAATTAGTACACCATGAGCATAAAGAGAACGTAGGTACATCAGCATCAGAGTAATGCAGACAAGTAGTAAGAAACAACAAAAATAAATAAATACATAAAATTCGATCACAGGAGCCCCTGGAAACAGACAAATGCAGCCTTGCTTAGTAGCTAGTTGTCATCAGCCATAGAGTTACAGCTCCTCCTTACCCTTTTAGCAATGTGAACCTACTTACCCAGAGGAGACCCCCCCAACTTATAAAGCAGGCTAAGTACATGTGACTACATCTACTTTCTTCTATGTCAAGAATGTTATTAGCAGCAGCATCTATTTATTCTTTATGTAGCCCTCCCACAGGCTCTACAAGGTGTTAGACCAATGGCACCAAAGGACATTGCTGCAGGGTCATGTTTATTACATGAGAAATAACCAAATAAAAAAAGCTCCCCAAATTAGGAATGAGATCTGCCCAAATTATTTTTTGTTGGCAGCTCAGTTCAATGGTAGATTAATGTGACCTCTTCCTACCCTGTATGTTGCTTATAGTCAGAGTGATTTAAACAAGAATACCTAATCATTTCATGGAGTCTGAACAGCAACCTCTTCAGTTACTGCACACTTAACTTCCAGTGGTGTAGACTGATACTCATAGGGATTCATCAAGAGTGTTCTGAAAGCCCTGAGAACCGAGCTGTCATGATGCCCTGGACTTATTAGTGCTACATCCTTTCTCAGTAGCAAACCACAATCCACACACTTTGTCATTCCATATAGCTAGTGACCATATAAAATAAAAATGTATCTTTGATGGTCTGTCTCTATTTCATACTAATTTATGATTCAGAGTCGACAATTACCTCACAACCAACAGGAAACTGGCATTTCCTAAAACTATTTTTAAATTAATTTACATTTTTAGTTAAAATTACCATATTCTCTCAAGTATATTCAAGACAAGCTATTTTCTAGCTGAGTCCTGTGACATCTGACATATCACCAATGTGAGTCAGACAGTCTTACAGTGTCAGATACATCCTTCCTTTACTTTCAATGGAGACATGCCCATTTACAGCATTTAATGATGTAGTTCAATGTGCATTAAGTTCAGCCTCTAGAACTGTCAGAACTGAAGGTCTCTGATTTGTGCAGCTGTTGCTGTGAATCTGTCCTTCTAATTTCTCACTCAGAAGAAGTTGGTCTGGAAGCAATAACAATGACAAAATGCAGTAAAAGTGGCTGAGCTTGTCATTTTCTTTCTGTGCCAGAAATTGTGTTAAAAAAAAAAATATCTCTGAATAAAAGGCCAAGAGTATTGGAAGAGTTTATCTTGAAAGGAGATTATAAATTATAAAGAAAAAGCTGTTCTAGAGAAAGAATATTAAGAAAGTGTTCTCACTGTTCCATCCCGTCCTAACTAAAGGATGTTTAGAAAGGTAATACAGCTGACATTATCAAACTATTTTTTAAGAAAAAGTATAAAATAACAGTGGAAATAATTAACATATGGTTCACTGAAACATCATTGGAAACACATATTTATGCAGTATCTTCTTTAAGTAAGGCTCAAGTCAGGTTCTGACTTGTGATCAAGGGAGCATGAATAAGGGCTGAAGTTATTGATACTAACCCTTCAGGGCACTGAAACTGGAAATGATTGTCAAGCATTTTGTTACACTAAACAGAACAACTGGTTGATAAAATGGCTGATGAAGATCACTTTTAATAAATATTAAATCCCGATTATGTAGAAAAACAATGCATATACAAAACTTGCATATACAGTAAGGGGATCTGAAACAGCTGCTAATATTCAGTAAGGAAGTTCAGGGTTTATAAAAAACAGGTCCATGAAAACATTGGCTGAAAGAGAAGTTGCAATCAAAAAAGAATATCAAATGTTACAATATCCCACAGAACTAGTAGAGAACAAACTAGAAAACATAAATTTTCACACATCTTCAGTGTTTAGGGCAGGTCTGATCTTCCCAGTTCAAGAAGGATAAAAAGCGAAAAAAAGGATTTAGAGGAGGTTGTCAAAGGTAAATCAGTGTTAGGGATTGGCTTCTGTACAAGAAGAGACTGCTGAAGAGACTAGTGTCTTTTAATTTGGAAGATAGACAGCTAAGGGGGAAAATGATAGGGATCTATGCAACCATGAGAAGGCATGTAAAAATGATTGGTGACTGGTTCTTATCCAGGAAGCTTCAGATGAAATCATCACTGTACGACAAGTTTAAAATAAAAAAGGTGTCACGATTTCCAAATCTGAAATTCAGTGCCACAGGCTATTGTAAATACCAAGAGTTTGCAGCAGTCTAGGAAGCAATTAGGGACGTTTATGGTACAAACATTCATTGCAGCAGGCAGTGAAATGCAAGGTTCTCCCTCACTTATGGGAGTGTGTGTCAAGGAAGCACAACTGCTGTGGTCACTTTCACAGACCTCTAGGTTAACTGAACCTTTGATGTGACCTAGTCTGAACACCTGTATCCCATTCTAATGACAGGCACATTATCCCACACGGTTCATCAGCTTGTCTCACAGCACTGGGCACTGTTAAGGGACACTGGCATTTTCATGTGGAGCAGCCCTATGTCCGTGAAAAAGTTTCCCGGTTGGTTTGGTTCACATCGGATGGAGGTATTTAGGCACACGAGCTGTATTCCTTTCCCTTAAACTAACTGGAAGCTGTACTCCAGGAGCTCATGTAACACGCTGCAGCTGCTGACGGGTGTCCAGTGCACGGACTGGGCTAGAGCCTGTCTCAAGTAACCCTCCCAAACCTGCAGGACTTGGGTCCTCAGTGCCACTGTCTCAGTCTACAAATATGCCACACAGCTTGCTGACAAAGACAGCACTGATGGATATTGGACAGCCTGGGGAGCCTGCAGATGCTCTGTCATGTTCTTATATTTTTAGAAGTATTTCTCAACATACTGACTATGATATTTCTCCCACGGATCCTCAAGTGGGATGTGTAGTATCCCACATCTTGAATAATAGTGGGGAAAAGACAGACAGCATGTTTTCAAGATATTTGGAAAGGTATATTTTCACTTTATTCTTTCATCTTCTTTCTTTTTTTTCCTTCTATCCACTTTGTTCTTCCATCTGCTCTGTAGTGGTAGTAGAGAAACAGAGGTAGTTTGTAGTACAACCTTATAGACCTTATGGTTAGGGATGATTTCAAATTTCTACAACTAATCTTTATAGAACAAGTAACACAGTTGTCCAAAGACCAACCTAAATAGAGTATCTGTCTTGTTGCTACATTGTTTTGGAGGTACTGAATCCCACGGAGCTATGCAGAACTTTCTTCTCAGCAAAACAATTGTATTAAAGAAAAAAGAATATTCTTATATTGCAGACTGGTTCATTGTGTGCTTCAGATGTACAATTAATTATATAAAAAGGCTATTCAACTTCTTTCTATACTGACAGCTTCAGATCTTTGTTTAATTGAATCAGCTTGTCTGAGCTTTGAATGCATTGTCAAAGAAAATCACAGCCACAGGGATTCAAAATACCTTTAGAGTGTTATCAACAGTAGCAAATAATATGAGCTTGGAAGAACAAAGAAATGAAAACTGACCTTTTCTCCAGAGGTATCATATACATTTACAGTGTAAACCGACAAAGTATTTTTCCTTAATGTTATTGTCACTTTTTGGCATCAGTATTAGAAACTCAATATGACTTCAACTAGCCTCTTCGGGCTGAAGGTGTAACATCATAAAGCTTTGCAATGACAGTTAGCAACACAGATCTGCTTGCATATCTCTAAGCATTGCCCTTAGAAACCTGAGTAAAAATGTTTATTTACATTATATCTTTGAGACAGACACTGGAGAAGGGAATTATGACACAACACAGATTAAAAGAGAAAGGTCTGTATTTTAAACTTACTGGAGAACCCATAAAGATGTGAAAGAAGTTTGAGTCTTCCACACAGAATGCAAAGTAAGTTCTAATATATTCATGTGCATTTGCATTTTGGATTTAAAATAAAGAGCTTATATTAAAAATAATCTGTGAAGATTAATCTATTCACTGAAAAAAATATATATTTACTTTGACTTAATGGCAAAGTGCCTTATTAGATTTTACCCAGTATTTCTCTCTGGTTGAGATATAAAAGCAAGTAACACCCTGCACTTTTTAATGCAAGCCTATGAAATTCAAGGGTTCTCTTGATACAAATTATATTTACAAAAGATCAGATCATGTGGATTGGAGGACTTTTAGGCAGCGAAGACAATTAGTACATCACTCATTTAGAGAAGATGTAGAGGCACAATTTCAAACTTATCTCAAATCCAGAATGAAAATAAGCAAAACACCGTGGTCTCATTCTGCTCTCCCACCAAGAAGTTAATTAAAAAATATATATTTCTGCTCTCCACTCATTGTCTGTCACACACAGAATTGCTTATTTCCAACAGCAAAAATAAGCAGCCTGGCTATGAGCTAAAGACTCTCACTCATGCTCAGTAAAGAAGATCGTTGTAGGTACTTAAGATATTACCACTGCTCTGCTGCCTGCCTCATGCATTCACTGGAGGTTAAACCCTCATAGCAGAGCTGGCAAAAGGGAATCTGTGAGCATGTTTCATCTGCTTCATTCTAGCATACCAGCACAAACTACCGTTGCTGGCAGCTTAAGTGATTGCACTAGACTGTGACTGGAGTGCTTCAAGTATGCTTTTCTTCTCCTCTCCTGCATGGGTCATAAGTTACTGTCTTAAATCACCATAGGAAGACTCACGACAGTGTGTCTGCATGCTAGAGTTGGCTGTATTTTCTCAAAGTATTATTATGTTAGAGAGTACCATGCCATAAAAATCAAACCAGTCTGCAGACACTAATTTTGACAAAGACATTATGGAAAGCTAGTAACTTACCACTCAGACCTACTTTGTTTTCTTCCAGTGCACCTGTGCTGCTTTTTAACAGACTAGTCTCCCAGTATCAACATTGAGGGTTTTCAGTCAAGTGGACTGAGGCTCCAGGTGGGAAAATCTGATGCTCTGTTTTCAGTGAAGAATTTTGCAGTAATGAGGAAAAGCAAAATGAAAAAAAAAAATCCCCATAAACCAAAATTACTTTTCCTTGAACTTCTCTAGTAAGTCTGAACCATAAAATTAACTAGACTCAATAAAGAGCAATGTACTTTAAAAGTTTTCTCACTATGGAGCAGTTGACATCAGCACCTCAGTCACGAAGAGGGAA
>VXAK01011173.1:0-12941 GCA_013399435.1 Arenaria interpres
TAACATCTGATTTCAAGATTAGCTACTGGTTTTTATACTACACATTCAGTAATTTTGAAAAATAAGTATTGCTAACTTATGTACGAAAAGCACCTAATTTTCACTTAACGCAGAAAGGATTTAAGACAATTTTCCATTGTAAACTTTCGGTGTAAACTAGCCCTCTTATAAATGGAAGTAAAATACACTGTTTGCTCTCCTATCTGCTCTCTTCCACTGAAAGAAAGGCTGCATGGTGTAAATCTGTATCCTGGCCATGCTTATGGTAAGTTCCACATAAAAATAAAATGCTCAGCACAAATCTACTCTTTAAGCTTCTATCTGTGTAATAATTTCTCAAGAACAAACTGCCCAGTTCAATTCTCCTATCTTAAGTTTTCCAGTGTGAAAATAGATCTGAAACCATTTCTGTATACAGATAGGTAGCAGTATCTGAAATTTGTTGCTAGCCATGCTATAGAAATTTTGAAGACATACTCATAATTTTCAAGGGAAATATAGACTCCATTTTTTTCTCGTGCAGCAGCAAGGTCTCGCTTCAGGCGCTCAATCTCTTCAGTGTATTCCTGTATAAAGAAATGATCACATGTAAACCTGAAAATTTCTACTTTACTTCCAAGATTTAGATTAATGGATGCTTCACAAAGACAATGTTCTATGGAAGTTTTGCATAAGCACAGAAGCAAAGCACTTTTCCAAATAAGTTCAGTATAGCACCATTCGTACATGTAGAGATTGAAACCTCCCATATGAACCGTACCCAGTTGCATATAACAGCTTGCAATGGGAATCACAGCTTCTCTAGTAGCAGTCAGCTGCCTTATATTGGCTCTTTGTTCAGACTCAGTGACAAATTCACTTTACTTCAGGTGCTTTCTAGGGAATGAAGGTGCTAATACAGCAAGCCCAGAAAAAAAATGCCAGTGTCATTGAGCAGCTCTCCACTAACTTGTAAGCAGGAAATCCATACACAAATCATAGCTAGTAGCAAGTCCTCTCTATCCAGTTTTTGTCTTAGAAACAGTTTAGTATCTGCAAAGCAACTAATGCTGTAGCAGTAGAGCAGCTTAGTTCAAAAGCATCAGTTCAGTGATTGAAGTCACATTAGAAAGGCACTGGTATTAGTTACAGCTTTTCCACAGCTTCGTAATTCCTGCATAGCAAAAGCTATGCTAACAGAATCAAACCTAACCTGTAACTTAACCTGTGAAGATATATATCTAGCTTACCTTAATAAGAGCTTTTTTTGTTAGCTTCTGATTAACTTCAGGCTTGTTCATTATGTTCTTTGCTCTATGGGCATACTCCAGTGTACTCAGTGTTTCCTGTGATACACAGACGTAACATTAGATCAAGCTAAGGAATTAACTCATTTTTGTATCATTAGCAAAATATAATATTTACTTTAGGAATAGATTTTCAGGCTTACATTTACCTCAAGATTTATAGATGCAGGAGAAACTGTGGCAATTATTGATGTTTTCGTTCGTCCTCCAAGAGAGTCTTGAAGGATTCTTGTGAGTTTAGATTCCCTGTATGGAATATGTGGGGCTCTTTCTACTAGAGCAGTAATAACTCTCCCTAGTGTCAGGAGAGACTGGTTGATATTTCCAGCTTCACGAGCTCTTTTGTCAACTGCCCCAGACCGACCAATGTTTTCACTTCCTGCAAGATCAACCTGAAAGAGAAGAACACGTTCTGTCTCAAGTCACCCTGAAGAATGCTTGCCCCATAGCATTGCAGATATTCAGTTCAAACACTTACCAAGTTTAGCTTCCCAATCTTAACAAGTTCTTCTCCATCTACTGTTGTTTCTTTCATATGGATGGTAATCGAAAACACAGAGTGGGAACGGCTATAAAAGAATTCAATTTCAGACAGACATCCCATTACAGCCAAATGATCTGCCTCTACATGACACTGCTGCAAGTTAGGTGTCCATGCTCTTTTTAGGGAAAGCATACACATTTTCAACACACAAAGTTATTCTACCAAATAAATTTTATGTGTGCGCATATGAATAGGGTACTTAAAAGCAACTTAATTATGTTTGCCTCATTCAATCCCAGTAAATTTTATCTTATTTCAAGCAAAACCAAGAGAAACACTTGGCTATGCTTACATTTGTGTGTTCTCAACTCACAGACATGTCAAGAAAACTGGCTTGTAGATTTTTTTAGTAAATACAGTGAGAAAGGTTTTACAGAACATGAGATTAAGAAATTTAGTTTTCTTTATTTAGACTAAGAAAATCAGCAAGAAGCTGAATCCAATATAAAAAATTTGGAAGTTAAATTAATTTTTCATTCAAGACAGTAGTACAGTTTAAGATGACTTTAGCTTGAGTTTATTCCTTTAGTAAGTTTTTACAATTGGAAGCTGACATGTATAGAAAACCATAGGCATCAAATTACAATAGTTTGATCATATATAAAACAGCAGCTCAGGCAGAATGAATTCTCTAAATTCCCTCTAATGTCAGATGAAATTAGCTCTGTGTTCTGATCTGCAGTAGTGAAATACCCATGCACTAGTAGACAGATGTGCTCAGTATATCTTTAACTTAAAATATAACAGGCAGGGTGTTCCTTGCTCATTGCAACTCTGGATCACTCCTTGTTCACAGTGACATGGATATCACATGTGCAGTTCAGCAGTCAGAAATCAGTAATAAACAATTATATTTTTGACTAAGGTGTCTCCACTACACACTGATTACAAGCTGCAATCCTATGAAGTAGCCTGCACTGCCATACAAAAAGCCCCCTCAATCTTATGCCCAACTTCCACAATCCAGTTTGCAAGTTTTCAGAAGCTGGGGTTTGAAAAGAGGGTCTTGTGTTGACCTGTAAAAAACAGATCTTAGCAGTATTTAGAAATTCAACTTCAGTAACAAATCCTAATTTTCCATTTTCTACTGCTGCTGAGGAGAGGAAAGGCTACTTGAAACTCTTACACCAAGTTCTTATTTAGTAAACAGGACTGGCAAAAAAAAAACCAACCACCCATAACAGGTAGAACAAAGACAACTCGCCTCTAATAAAGGTATATTCATGCACCTATTAGAATCACCCCACAGGATGTGATAAACAAGTTCTAACCATGGCTTTCTAACCCACATTTGGCAGTCTGAGCTGGCATACATAATCTCAAGATCATACCAGGTTTGCATTAGCTACAACATCTTTTACTTCTTCAATAAGATCCTGTTTAGTAAAACAAGAACAACAAAACAGTTTCTGAAATGGGAAAGATTTGTACCTTGAATATGCATTCAAGTAAGTAGCCGCAGTTGTTCTTTTTGCTGCACCCCTTTCCAGGATTTGGTAGACCTCATTTTTGTTGTGTACAGTTATTTCTTCCAAGCCTTTAATAATTACACCCCTCTGTCAGAAAATAATGCATGCTTATACATCTCTCAACAACTCTGAAAGCTTTAAGCTAACAAATTTTAGAAGACAGCACTAACCTTGTTTCGAGGGTCATCAAACATCTGTAGTCTTTCTCCAACATCAGGAGTAGGATTCAGAAGATCAAAAAGCTCCTCATTATAGATTTCCAGAAGAGAGACTTTGACTGAAAATTCAGTACCATTCTCTGTGAGTTTTTCAAATATTTGATGCAGTGTACGGGGTATTATACCTGCTAGTGGATCCTATAAAGTGAAGTGAAGTATTTAACACATAAAAGTACTGAAAGAGATTTGGGGGTAAGGGGTGAAATTTCAGCTAAATAGTCTGGTTTGATATAAGCAAAAATACCTTGGACAAAGATCATCTCCCACATCAAGATCGCCAAGACATGTACACTTGCTTAAAGATGTAAAGTTTTAGTTTTCATACAAATTAATTAGACCATTTGTTAGTTTACAAACATTTAAGGAAAGTCACTTCAGGATTCTAAGGCATCAACTATAGGTTTTCTTTAGCCGCCTGCAACTTCTAACTTTGAACTATAGTACAGATGAGAAATCTCAGAAGTGAAAATATACCTCTTCCCAAGTATATTCCTCATTGGGTGACCGCTCTCCTTCCATCGTGAAGGTCTTGCCAGTACCAGTTTGGCCATAACTGTGAAAATAAAAAATTAAATTGTAACTAGAAACTAAAATTCAAATAAAGTTTCCTGTTAATAATTATTGGCTTACTTACGCAAACACTGTACAGTTGTAGCCCATAATAACTTCGTCCAAAATGGGACACACCACACTCCGGTATACATCAATCTGCTTTGCCTGAGCTCCAAAAACCTGTTGAGGCAAAGACAACACATCCATTTAGCCATACAGTAATGTGTAGCATCACACAGCACAGTAATCAGACCAGAGCAGAAAAGTGTCTGAGCCGGTTTCTACAAGTTCCCCACTTGACAAGCAGTTACCATATCAAACGTGTAAGTCTTCCTTGATGTCTTATCGGTCACTCCTCCGGTGCGGACACTGACTTCCTTTCTTGCTTGGTCACAGTCTACAACAGCATAGGAGCTTGCTTTGCGTTCTGAGGCATTAAAAGGCCTAAAAAGGTGGGAGTTAAGAATATCAGGTTGATACCATTGCTAACAAGAATATAAACAGACAAAGAGTAATATCACTCAGTTTAAGGATCCAGAGTAGTACAAATAGGTAAAAGGAACATAAGGCTTTTAACTTAATTTGTTTAATTGTTTATGGAAAAACTGCCAGTTTGGCAGTTCCCAGACCTTGTTTCTCCTTCTGCCCACTGTGGGACAACCCAAGTATCTATAGCTTTTAGTTTGTCTACATATGTATTTTTTAACAAATCCACAAACACTTTTGAGATCATTTAGATGTGCACACAGCTAACTTGCATTAGAAAATGTTGTTCAATTACAGGGGTGTGTGGAAGATTAAAAGATACCAAGTAGTTGTATAAATAAGAGCCTTCGAAAAAGGAAAAAATTATTGAAGAAAGTTAAGTCAATATTGAATCAAGCTAACTTTAAATATTTCCTTTTTCATTTTACACAAGCAACGAAGCCTACATCTTGCACTGATGAGACAACACTCTAAAGCACCAGAAATACTAACAGACTCTGCTAGTAGCAGAACAGTAGACAGCAACCTTTATAGTGCTGATGCATTTTAATAGAATTTGTGAATAGAATTCAATAAGACAGACAAAGCATCAGATTAGGGGGGAAAAAAGTCCACATAACTTTACATAAAACTCATCGAGTAAAAGGTAACAGAGGTGTCAGGAGTTTCCTGACTCTTGTGGCTAATATTTCTTCCTCAACAAAGCACTGAGTCTGAAGTGTTAGATTCTAGAAAGACCACTAGACACTTTGATGCAAGACGAGTGCTGACAACAGATGATGACTAAAATCTTGTTTAAAGGGTCAAGTTACAGCTTCAGTTTTGTGACTTTTTTAAAAGAGTAGGAGGCTGAACAATGACTATGTTCCACTCTGTAATGATATAACAGCATACTAGTCAAATGCAGGAGCCTTATGGTACGATAGCCCACAGCTGTGAGATCAGGGAACAACTCAGCTGGGCTGGAGCTCACATGCAGATCACTGTCATGAGCTACTACACAAGCAGCAACCTGGAATGCCACGGTGGCATTTGATAACAGGCTCGTGGCCTTGGGTGTAAGTTGTATTAACATGCATATTAACAATGCTAATATACACATTTTGACTTTCCAAATTCATGTTTTACCAAAGCACAGTGAATGTGTCACTTGAAAATGTTTTTGATAAGCTCAGACACCTCAGCTTTTGGAAGGAAATTAAGACAATCGCATCTATCTACCCATCCATAAGGTAAGTAGAACCTGACTGATGCAGAAGAAAAAAGAAAAGTGGAAGGAACATTTACTAGCTCAAACACACTGAAGCTCTATTCAAAAAGAAAAACTTCACAAGAGGCAAGAGCAAGGATGACCTGGAAAATTTTTAGGGTTTAGAGACTATATCTTGATTTGAGCTGCAACAAAAGCAGAACACTACACCATGGACAATCTTGACACTATTGTCATATTGAGCATTATATTTAATTAAAATATGCACTGATACTTAGTGAGGCTATTCCAGCACAATTGAGACTAATCAGATGAAAAAGAAAGTGATTGTTCTTGACAGTGCTTCAAATTCAATTGCTTCAATAATTATTCTTCTTTTGCAATAGCCTTGATTTCCATCAGCATCTTCACCAACACATTTGTTTCAGCAGGGCTTTAGTTGTGTTACAAAAATAAGAGAAAAGTCACTTTTAATTTTTTTCATTTTTAAAAGTATAAACATGAGGATATGATTGCAAAAGGCATTAATAACAACAATATGTAAGCTAGCATTTGCAGATCTGGCTCAAACCCCCCCACACTTCCAAAGGTATTTTGAACACTATTCTTAACTTTAATTAATAATTAAGTATTACAGTTTTAACAAGCAACACTTGAAGAACATTTCAAAACCAGTATCAGCCTTTAAAGTCACCTCAAAGTTACAAAGAGAGCCTAGTTCTTCGGTACATTAAATTTGTCATACCATACAAAAAAAAAAAATTAATCTCAGCGACCAAGATAATTCAGAAGTCGACCCCCATAGTTTCTTGTCTGATTTCAAAGACTCTGCATTACTGAAGTTATACGAAAGAAATATGAAAGCGGGTGTAAAAGTTTTATTAGCTGTTGAACCGTAGCGGCTTCCCAGAGAATCTCGTAGAAAAAAGAAATGCAGTTTGTTTTTTCTGTGTCATGAATATCAGTCACACTAACTCTCACCTAGCTCTCCTTAGCCTTCCCACACAGCTTCGCGCTTCCTGCGCACCGAATCAAGATCGAAAACTGCAATTTTTTGCCTTTTTAAGATGTAGGAGATTATTTATCGCGTTAATTTTGCGGAAGCGGCCACCGTCCCCGCGGGCTGCCGGGGCCCGCCACACCGCGCCATTAACGCCCCAGGCGGGCCCTTCCAGGCGCAGCACCGAGCCGGGGGAGTCTCTAATAATCCCGTACCCGGGGGCACACCACGCCGCTCCTTTCCCCCGCAGCCGCTGGGCTGCAGCGGGGCAGAGCCGAGACCACCTCCTGTCGGGGGCCCGCCAGGCACCACGCACAGCACAGCAAACGCTCCAGACCCGAGATCCGGAGGGATCGCGCCGGCTCCAGCGCTCGCCCGGGGGAATGCCGCCGCGCCTACCTGCACCGAACCACCACCTGGATGTTCTTGCCCTTCTCCTCCTTCTTAGCGCCGCCGCCCTGGGAGCCGAGGGAAGCCATGGCGGGCCAGCGCGCGAAACCTGCCGGGGGAGTGGGGGAGCTCAGGAGAGAGGCGAAGCGCCGGCCGCACTGCTCCGGGGCTCGAGCCAACCGCCCACCGCTCGCCTCAGCCGCTGCCGCGCGCGCCGCCGCCGACTTTGAACCACGCACCGCCCGCCCCGGCCCGCCTCGGCCAATCAGCGGGAGCGCGCGCAGGGCACCACGGGACGCGCTTTCGAACGCGGGCGGTGACGCACGGGGCGCGGCGGAAGCGGCGGTGCCTCCCCGCCCCAGGGCCGTGGGGTGGCGGGGATCCGGTGCGGGACGGGGGCGAAGCATTTACGTTACGGCATCTGGGCTGGTCTGCGCGCACCGCTGTGACGTTATGCCTGACGTCGCACTGTAACCTACCGTGCAGCTGTTTTTTGCCGCCGCAGCCACGCGCGCTGAGGAGGGGGCGGCGAGGGGATCCGCCGCGCACCGCCCGGGGCCGGTAGCTCCTGTCGTGCCCCCGTAGAGTCCCGCCCCGCTCCGCCCGCCGGGCACGCCGCGGTCGGCCGGTCCCAGCGCAGCCCGTCAGACCACCCCCGCGCCTCGGGGCGTTCCCCGGCCGGTACCGCCCGCTCAGCCCGGGAAAAATCGGTGTCAGAGTGAAGAGAAGCAGTGACAGGGCGCACCGCATCCATCCCTTCACTGGGAAACTCCATCCGCACCCTCGCTGATGTCACCCCGCCCGACAGCTTCCCCTTAATGCCGCGGCGGTAGAAGCCGCGCTCGGTGGAGCCCTGCGGGCGGGAACGGGCCTGGCGGGCGCGGGGGAAGGAGCGAGTGAGGGGGAAGATGTAACTGCCCTGAGCCGCTGCTCAACCCCCCGCACCGGCCCGCACCGCCGTGTTCTGCTGCCGGCTCTGCTAGGGCCAGTTGTTTTAGTCGCCGACATCTGGGTTACACAGCTGTTAATTTTGCAGGCTCCGCCCCTCACCCTTTTTTTTTCTTTTTTTGAAATTGGCTGCTTTGAAAATTACATGTCCTCCACAAGTTCTGAGTAACAAATGAATCCTAACCTGCAGCTTGCGATAATTTTCTGACAGTGGCGCGAAGCAGCATCACATCGTGCTCCTCCACCGTTTATCTCAAAAGTCAGAACGATGTCAGAGCCAACCAATCTTAGACTCGGCATGACGAACAGGGGCTGAGAAAGACACACATGGATTTTATGGAAAAGGACATGTAGTGTTGGATTCCTCATCTGCTGTGAGCAGATTCAGAAAACATTCATGTTCAACAAATTTGTCTGCCATTCTAAATATGGACCGATGATGAGGCAGAAAAAGAGCTATGAAATGTTACAGTGATTAGTAACAATTTTCATTTCCAGCCTTTCCGAGTATTTTCTGTTTGCTCCATGTAAGACTTTACGGCTTGCGTACCACTGAAAACAATACAATCTTAAAGTATATATAAACTACTTAGCTAGGACAGACACCAGGAAGTTACTAACTGCCAAATGAATTACTGCCCTTCAAGATAAATTTTTAACCCTTTGGCCTCAAACCTAGAAATAAGAAAATTAATCTGTAGAAAAAGCTTGTAACAAAACACTTAAAGTTTGTCTATGCATAGACAACTAAGGAACCCATACTTTGTAACAGTCTTAGAGCTTAGCTTTCCAGCCAAAATTATTTTGGTGGGCTGATGTTACCAAGTGTCGGGGTTTAACCCCAGCCAGTAAGGAGGACCATGCAGCTGCTCGCTCACTCTCCACCCTCTCCCCAACAAAGAAGGCACATGCATCATGTGTGACAAAGATATTGTATTATTTTTTTTTGAGAGAAAAAATTACAGAAAAATTGATCAAAAAGGACAATTTTTCGCTAAAGCTTGCCAACAAGAAGTCATTGTATTATGGTGACATCCATAGACAATGCATGTCTCAAAAAAAAAAAGGTCAGTTGTTTTCCTAGCATTTCTATCAGATGACCTGCATAATTACAGGTATGGAAGCCTCACAAATAGTGTAATTGTTGACAGTTAACATCAGCTAAGAATTAAGAAAGGTTATAATAATGGAGAGACATAATTAATACAAATTATAAGCTTGGGTGAGACTTCTTCAAGGCTTAGTAACCCCTGTTGTGATTACCAACACGCTACACAGTGTACGAGCTAAAATGGGCTACACAAGGATCTCCACATGCAATTACCAGTGAAGAATCACCAGCAAGTAAACCTCTTTGTATTGAACATTGTCAGAGTTTAACATTGTTTAATATTATCAATGACATAGGAAAAAATAACTGATTAGTTGCATACTTGCATTAAAGGGGAGATGACCTACACCTCAGACAAACATATAGCAATTTTTAGCATTTGAACAATCTTTCCAGGTGGCCAGTAATATTCTAAACTCTGTTGTACACGTATAGAAAGTTAAACAATAAGGACTCACACACACACAGTTCCGGTATATTGTCAGCTGAGGACAGGGTTCTCCAGTCAAAGTAACAGGATAATTATTTCAATTAAAGATTAAATTTACAATAATCTATACAATAAAATACAATACAATTAAATTAAAGCTACAATAAAATAACTACCTTGTTAAAAATTAAGGACTCGATGGATATGTACCATGATTAAAAACAGAATTGGTTTCAACCAGCCAGGGAAAATACACAGAATAAAGGATCTTTTTCTGCATGCATGCCAGATCACTGTCTGACACAGACACAGATGGTAGCACTTTTAGATCTTTTTACAGTTATAGTCACCATAATAAAAAACTAATACCACACATAGGGGTGTGTATGCATTTGCATAATTAGTGCAGAGAAAAGCTAATAATTTTCCATACACTTACCTGTTTTCAGTTAAGGTATGCAGCTGGATGGCATCCTTTACATAAAAAGAAAAGAAACAACGAATGGGAAAATTGGAAACACAGAGACCTGACAGGACCCACTGAAGTCAACAGCTTTCTCATTATCTTTGGACTTTAACATTTTAAAATTTAACTAATTCCATATTTTTATACTGAGAGCAGTCAACAGACTATCTTTTCGCCTTGTCATTAAATTTCCACTATTTATTTTGGAGTGGAAATAACAATCATAAGCTATGCTTTTTTCAGCTTGAGGCCAGTTTACTACAAAGCCCTTTTATATACAATTACAATTTGAATTTAATCCAGAATTTTAGCTAAGTGGAAAAATATGGCTCCATTATAAGCATATCAAGCCTGTGCCTAGAGTTTTACACTTGCTACCTCTTAGCTTTCAAGAGGAATACAAAAATACTGGGTTTGTTCTAAATTATTTGTAACCTGCCTGCTTTGATCAGTAACTTTCCCTGCACTGTACTGTTATATCACATATGCTGAAGAGGGACCTCCACACTGCTACTCCCTAAGGCTTCTTCATGGAAATTTTTGAGTAATTTTTGCACTCTAAATCGTACTTAAGTTCATTTGATCTTTTGGACAACATCTGCTTTTTCACTAGGGCAGATGAAGAAGGCAGGACTGAAAGCATCAATTGTTATGAGCAATTAAAGTTTCATCAGGAAGAAACCTTAGTTTCTGGACTACACCAAGAAAGGAATTTTACTGAAAGTCCTCTTTACTTTTGCTGATGGTGTCATATTAAAATATCCTAGAAACATGGAAAAGATATCAAAAATAGTGGATGGGTGTAATTTTCGCTAGAATAAACTGAAACAGAGAGGGGTTAGATTATCAGAACACAACCTGCTCTGAATAGACGTCAGCGCCATTGAATTGCCATTAAATAAGCTTACACTGGAGAAAACAGGTGTAAAGTACAGTAGGTGTGATCTGTGTTGCACACCTCTGCTGCAATACTTGTGTTAGATACAGAAACAGGAACACTTGCTTTACTTGACAATATTAGCAGACCACCAGGTTTTTGCTAGTGCAGTCTGCTTTGCTTTCCCAGAATTGGCTGTGTATATCCTAGGCAAGACCTATGGCTAAAGGCAGGATTTATCAGAGCAGCTAAATATACACCAGGCCAGCATTAGCTAATTATATACATTCAGCTACATTAGGCTAGCAAACTTTCCGTCAGGACCTGAAAAGGGAATGAACTGCCTGAAACTGTGTAATTTTTAAGCTTTCACCCCTGAGTGGTAAATGATACAACATGTCTGCAACTTGCCTTAACAATAAAGGCAGAAGGATTTATACTATATATCCAATTTAAGAGAGTGACTCCACTCCATCTTAATCCCTCAATTAGTTCAGAGAAGGAGGAGATAGATCACGAAGAGGCACTAATCTGGTGGTGTGCTTTCTGCCAGGCACAAAAGGCATTACCCTCTGACGCACTGGCAATTGCAATGGAGTGGAAGGAAGGTTTAAGAACTCACCATTTATCCTGTCCTCTTTCCCTCCAGCCTGGTCTTGAATTTTACACACACTAAGAAATGGAAAAAACCCAGACTGCCTCAAACTAGAATCCCATGAGGACAAAGATATCCTTGATTTTCACAGGAGTTAACATATTGTGTTAAAATTAGGCTCCCACACAGTTCTAAATCCAACCAGCTAATTTAGGTGAAAACTACCAACTGCCTTGCTCCAACCTGGATTAGTTGAGAGACAGTTCTGTGTCTAAACTGAGGCCAGAAGTGTGGGAGTACTTGATGTAGACACAAGTGCTTTAAATTGGGTATCTCAGGTACTGGTCCGTATAGCAGCACAGACCTCAGTGGAAACCAGCAGCCGAATGCCTACCCAAATTCCCTGACAGGTTCTGTTGACCATATGGAGTAGCGTGCTGCCACTGTGAACGGCTCATTTGACCAAAGCTGACCAGTTTAAAGTTACCTCCGGTACCTCTTCAGTCCCATCTCTGGGTGCAGAAATAACCATAGCTAAGTCCTCAGGTCACATCTTATGCCTTTTTATGACAGAAGGAGGGTTCTGTGGACTTCCAGCTGTGAGATACCACCTGTAATAAAAAGCAAGCAGTGGGGAAGTGTAAGATGGTATCCCCTGGACTAAAATCAGGCATTAAAGGTAGCACTTTTTTTTTTGTTTGTTTGTTTGGTTGGGTTTTTTGTTAAGCTTTGAGAAATATTACACAGGAGAATAGATACATCTGAAGAAAGCACATTACTAGACCTGCAAACAGTGGGCTGTTTTGGGGTGGGTTTTCTTTTGCCTAGAAAAGGAGTTAGAGCAGCCAACCACAACCACGACTTTCCCACAGGGAAATCCACCCAGAAAAAAAAATCTCCCCAGAAAACTCAAATACATGGAGCTATAACGTAACATCGACCTTACGCGGCATTTACACCCCGTAAACCCACCCTGCGCGGGAGTCTCGGTTCCGATCCCGAAGCAGCGGGGCCCGGTGCCGCCGGCCTCCTGCGGGCGAGGGCGAGCTCCGGCGGGGCCGGTTCTCCGCTCGGGGCGGGGGGAGGCTCTGGCCTNNNNGCTTTGCCCCCCCGCCGCCCCGGGAGATCTGCAATCTCTACCACTCAGGACGGCACCGCGCCCTCTCTACTCCAATTACGAGGCGCCTAATTACCTTTTGTCTTGGCTTTAGCCGGCAGGGACGCGGAGCCCAGCCACCAGGAAGCGGCCGGCCCGCAAGACAGTCCTTTCCCGGGCGCAACCTTGCCCTTCGGCGGGGCCGCCCCGCCGCCCTTCCCGCCGCAGCCCCGTCCGCCCCCTCCGAGCGCGGCTCCACGGCC
>VXAK01011173.1:18287-31276 GCA_013399435.1 Arenaria interpres
AAAAAAAAGAAGAAATGGATACAAATAAAATACAGAACTTGGAACAGGTGCAAAATGTGTGATTGAACATTACTGTGGTCTCTGATAGTTCCAGAGACACAGAACTTGAGTAACAGTTGTGTCGCAGTCAGCACATCAGGTGTATTCAACAGACAGGTGAAATGTGAGTTGAAAATGAGCAGTTCGGATCCTACAATACACAGGTGTAAGCTTCAAGTCAGTAGGTTGCAACACCCACATGTGCGTCCACAGCAGCAATTTGGGTTCAGCTGCATAAAAGCTCCAAGCAAACCCCAAATTTTAAAGCAACTAATACAAACTGAAAGCAAGTGTCAAAGTCTGCTCAGCTGATGTTTGTTGCCCTTCCTCTGGTTACTGTGAGCTGATGGGAGTTTGCAGCCCTTCATCTGGATCAGACCTGTGTGCCAGTATTTCACTTAAATATGGGCAGCCGGTCATGGCAAAAAAAATCTTGAAAAGCACTTTGGAGTTTGTGCTTTGGGGGTGATATTTTTATGAGCTGGTTACATCCTTGTGTTGAAGCAACCCTCAGGAGCTTCTGCTAATTGGTTTTCAAATGTGGTCCTTTAATTGTTCAAACATTGAACTCAGATTTGACTACACTGGCTAATTATTAATTAAAGTAAGTTTACGAAAATAACTTTGAAAGATTAAAATAGTTAGGCAGAATCATATATCACTTAATCCTGCTATGTAATACTCTGTTTGCAGGTGGAACCTGCATCCCCAGAGAGCCTCGCTGGTTCCAAGGGACTGCCTGTCTGGAAAGCATTACAAAAACGGGGCCTCAAAGAACAGAATATAATTTCACTTCAAAGTGCTATAATTTACAATTCAGCATCTGTTTTATCATACTGTTATTGTACAAGTGAGGTAATTTTGGTGACGAGGAAGAATGTTTATATTTCTTAGTGATTGAATAGGGACATTGCTCTCAGTAGAAACATCCCCATTCTTTTTTTGTTTCTAGCTTTGTCATCTTGCCACCTGTAATTTTTGAGCCAGTGGTAGAATTCCCAGTGCCACAGTAATGCTTTGTATTTGTTCCTGCTGTCTTTGCTTTATTGGGTCTTTCTCTGTTGTTTCTGTTTTGTGAAAGCAGCATGACAGTATTTCTTCTAATGATGTTTTTATTAGGATATTAGCTTTTCAATAAACACAGCATCTAGTTTGTGGGCGAATTTCTTTGCTACTGACCATCAACATTCAATGCTCACTGTAGTGACAGCGTAGCAAGCAGATACAGCACATGTATTTCAAGGTGCTTAGGCAGGAAGGTATTGGTCTTGTTCTTTTGATGCAATGCCTTTCAGGAGTGTTGTGTTAGTTGGTCTGTTCTTGCTTTTATACAAGTTGTCTGGTGCTACAATTTAGTTTGCAGGAAAGTAATTGTGGGTTATTCACGCAAACCCATTTGCAGTGGAAGAGAATGTTGTCACAGTGCCCATTGAAGTAACAGCGAAGGTGGAGGTACAAGTTTAGGTCTTTGGTTTGAAGGCTTAATTATTAATTTTGACCTTTTGAAAATTGTAGGTTTTTCCTGTACTGAAATTTGACTACCAAGCAGGAGGTAGCCTATGAAGGAGGCAGAAGTAGGGAATGATAATAAAATGAAGTGGAGGTGTACAGCTTCACAAGACATCAATTGAAATCTCATAAGATTTCACAGAATCTGTGTGAGTTGATGAATCACATGGGAAAGATGAGTCATTTGAACAAACAGTAAAGTTCTGTGACTTAATGATGTGGTGTAGAATTAACAACGAGATACCAGATGACAAAGAAATTGTATAACATTTTAAAAAAACCCACAAAACTTGCAAAGTTTATTGTATATATGCATCTTATGATAAGCAACTAGTATCTTAGTGAGATGGAATATTTTAGATGAAAACCAAGTGGTAGGTGTTCCTTAGCAGAGGTGAAATCAGGAGATTCAGAGACCTCTTTTGTCTGCTACATACTTGTATTTGTCAATCCAATAGAATTGTGTGCAAGTGAAAGACAATAAGGAACAGTTCAGTTGCTGATTTTCATCTATGAAAACTAGTATCTGTTCTCACTGCTTAAATTTGACACAGTATATTAAGTTTAATAGAGTATTTCTACTTAGGACTATGAATTTCAAACAAGAGGCATCATTTAAATCATAAGCATGGATTACGTCAGTGCTGGTGATGCAGAGAAACATAGATATTGCTTGGAGCATTGGTTTTGAATGGTATCTGCGCTTTTTTAGGCAGGAAGCCCATAGATCTTCCAAGCAGGATTAGCCTGAGTGGATAAAACGAGTGGAAACTAGATTAAACTAGTGGATAAATGACAGATTTAAATGAAAGTGTAGACATTTAAATTCAGCGTTTTAATTCCTGTTTAGTGATTACGTTTGGCTGCAGTTTTTTTAAAAAAGTCAGTCATAGTGTGAAAACCATGTTTTACTAGTGGAAGTGTTTCCTTCTGAAATGCATTGAGCTGCATATTTTAGAAAGTTACTTCATATTGTTTATGGCTCTTGCTTAGAGACATTCAGATTCTGATTATTCAGTGGCGCTTTCTGTGCTTCTAATTTTTTATTTGGATTATAATTCCGGTTTGTAATTTCATATAAGAGTGCATTATAATTTAAGTCTATTTAAAAGTCTTTTAACTTCTTTCAAAAGTATTCAAAGATCTAATGCTTACTTCATTGCTTTTATTTTTTTTAACAATAATATCTTCTCTTCTTAACATATGCGTCTCCTTCCTCAGGAATAAATCCAGTCTTATACAAACTTTCACTCTGCTGCAGGTAAAATCTTAATTTTCTGTTTTTGAAACACTGTTTTGCACTGGTTAGACATTAATAGTTCATAATTCACATCATAATTCACTGTAGACATTATGTTCATAAACTTTCTATCTGTAACATGCTGTTAATAATGAGTTCTTTATCAGCAACATTATAATATATATTACCAACACTGGTGACTGTGCATCTGCTGGCTTCAAGTTGGCTGTTTTTATACCATAGAATCACAGGAATAAATGGGAAGGAGATAATCCAGAGGGAGAGTAGCTTGCAGAACTGCTTCCCGTTTTGAGAATGATACAATATTTTAGGAAGGAGATTTTATTAGCTGACTTGCTCTTCCATTTGTAATTTTAAACTGTAAATAACATACATAATCAGATTTTACTGTCCAAAGTTGTTTGTTGTGTATTTGCTAACACTGAGTATCCAGTCAATGAGTAACCAGAGAGCCAGTTCATGTCACAACTGAAGAGCATAAACAAGAAGTATATTGAGAACTGTGCAGTCATTCATGTTCCACATGCCATGTGGTCTCAAGGGTTGTATGTGGCCTTAAAACTTGGATGAATTTCCTCGAACCATACAACCTGAAAATGGAAAAGTAAATACTGTGAAACTCCTTGTTATGTCTGTGATACTGACAGACATGTCTCATGCCTCTGTGTGTGAGTTGTGGTGGGAAGTTAGTCAGATTTGAATTTCTTTGTAAGTGCCATACGGCAAGCAACATTTCGCCCTAGGAGAAGATTGAGGTTGGTTGGTACTATATATATATTTATAACATGCCTCCTTCTAAAACCCTTTCTGTAAAACAGGGTTAGAATTCAGTGGCTGTTGCGTACAAGAATGCACCACGTGGTTGGCTCAGAGCATAGCACTCTCATTTCCAGTTTCTGGGGGTTGCTTATTGAGTTTTGTGTGTGTGTGTGGTTTGTTTGGGACTTTTTTGTGTTGGTGTTTTGGTTTTTTGTTTTTGGTTTTTTTTTGTTTGTTTTTTTTTCACATGCAGCCAAGTGGTTCTAATCTGCCTCCCCGAATATCCAAGTCTGAATGTCTCACCTTTTCACTAGGCATTTAAAAAAATTGAACAACCAGTTTGTACTGTCAGAATCACACTTAGTTTCTTAGCACTTCAAAATTGTTGCATTAAAGAAGCATATCTTGTAGCATGTCTGTTAAACTAATAGTAATTTAAACATGTGAGACAGTCTATTTCTGTTTATCATGGCAATTCTGCATTGTGTTTATATTTTTATGGCAATATTGTAAATGGTGTCACCCCTTCTTGCTGAGTGTACAAATCCAGTGATTTATTAGTAAAATTCTGTTTGTCTAACAATTGCAAAGTTACAATATTCATAATATAACCAGCAATTCAGATACATTAAATACTTCCCTGAAGCCTGAAAGAATGCTTATGATAGCAATGTGTGTTTTGCTTCATTTCTATCGTAGTTGAGTAAGGGGATAATATTTCTTTACTAAGTTATTTTTGTAATTACGGTCAGTATGAAACTTGAAACATTCACTTACATGATCACATCGTGTTGCTTGGTCTTCAGGGGTTTTTTTTGTTTGTTTTAACAATATCTCTCAGGATCTGAACTATACTTTCAGGCCAGTTCTGTGAATTCTGCACAGAAATAAATTTGCTGTCAGTATCATCCAGTGTTCTCTAACATAACACTAAAATACTAGAAGGGTTTAAGTAAAAATAGTAACTGAAATTTCTTCTGTTTTCTTTTAGGTTTCAGAAAGAGACAGACAACAAAATGAACAATCCAGCTATTAAGAGAATAACAAATGAAATTATCAAATCACCTGAGGATAAACGAGAATATCGTGGACTGGAATTGGCAAATGGCATTAAAGCTCTTCTCATTAGTGACCCAACAACAGATAAGTCCTCAGCAGCACTTGATGTGCACATAGGTATTTAATGCATGTTGTATTCATTGTGTCATTAATAAAAATGCTTTAAGTTTTGTTATCTTAAATTGCAAATAAGCTGACAGGAGTGGTATCCAATTGGCAGCCTAGCCTTTTATTGTAATTTAGAGCTCGTTTAATTCTTTGACACATCAAGTTGAAAATTATTAGAGCTAATTAAATTCTCTTATTGTACTCTGTGTTTACTCAAGTGTAGCTCAGTCAGTAGAAAGACTTCTTTTAACCATTAAGTTTTGTGTTATGAAAGATCTTTTGTAAGCAGAAAAGGGGCAGGTGTAAGTGCAATTCTTTAGACAGCTCCATCTGTCATGTCAGACTTTTTTTTTTCTTCATGTTGAATTGTTGATGTGTAGAGGTGAGAAGATGCTGTAGTGCTGGAGGAGTTGGAGAGGCACTCCTTAGCTCTAATGATGCTTAAATGTGCAAAGGGAAATATTGGAAATAGCAAGAGAAGGCAGTTACTTTGACTTTTTGGAATAGTGGGCGACTTTTCTTATATCTGAGGTATTTCTAAAGCTTGCATAGCTTCTCAGTTGCTTGGAAAGTATGATGTGTGCACGTACTGCCTGAGCATCCTTACCCATTACCTGAGCATCCTCTTGCTATGTTTGTAGCGGGGAGCTCTTGCTGCTGTTGCTGTTAGGACAGAAGTAGTAGAGTACCTTTGAAAACTTCTGGCCTTTTTGCTTATGGAGACGGCTGTCACTAATCGTTAAGTAGTTCAGAGGATCCCACGTGAGATTTCGTTAAGTACTCTAACAGTAATAGCCAACTGCAGCGTCTGGTTCCTGCACGTGTACTGGAGGAGCTGTGTCTGTTGTATCCATCTATGCCCTCCCATTACACGTGGTTGTGCAACCCAAAGGGCTGCCAGACTTAAACTTCCACCTCTCTGGCTTCCGTTCTTGCACCTCGTTATGGTGGTGTACTCTGTCCGCCTTCACAGCAACTTGCTGGTCATCAGTAGCTGCTTGTGTTCAGGCAATTACAGGTTATCACTCTTCCTATAAACCACAGGGTAAATACCTCCTTAATTGCGGTTGGCAGTTGCTGCCTCCAAACACAGGGCGGTTATTAAAGTCAAAGTATAGAAGTCAGAACATTGTGATCTGCCAGTTCTTTACAGATTGAGTCATGGACTTCAATTGAAAAATTGTCTGTATAAGGCAATGCAGACTTATCTGGAGAGGCAATTTGAGGCACTAATTGCTTCAGTTACTCATTCTACTTTTCTTTTTTTCTTCAAGATTGAGTTTAGTTGACTATAGCTACACAAGCATCTGCTTTCATCTACAGAATTGATACAAGTGCCTGAGGCAACATACTGTAATATAAAGCACTTTGAAAGACTTTATTTTTTAGTATTACTTTTCATGAATGGTTATGTGAAATTTTTCCTTCTACAGGTTCCTTGTCTGATCCCCCCAACATTGCTGGGCTTAGTCATTTTTGTGAGCATATGCTGTTCCTGGGAACCAAGAAATATCCAAAAGAGAATGAGTATAGCCAATTTCTTAGTGAGCATGCCGGGAGCTCAAATGCTTTCACGAGTGGAGAACATACCAACTATTACTTTGATGTGTCACATGAACATCTAGAAGGTGCACTGGACAGGTGAACACTTTTTTTTTATATTTAGTTTTTTGTTATATAGGTATTTGAAATTACGTAAAAGTGGTTTTGTTTTGTGCTCTTTGAAATTTGTTGGGGTTTTTTTTATAGTTTTATCATTATGATATCAAAGAAAGGGTTGAAAGCACTATCTTTTGTTAAAAATGATACTGATACTTTTCAGTTCAAAAGCTTTGCTCAGATTTTTTCAGCTAGGGGAGTTCTTTACTGAGGCAGAGTTCTTGAAGTTCAAAGGTTGCGTTACATTTAATATTTTTTGAAATGTGGGACACAGAATATGATCATGAGCTTACGCATACTCTGTATTATCAAGTACTATGCTTCCCATAGGATGCTTATTTCGTTGACAGCAAAAGAAGGATGAAGTCTAGAAGTATATTAAGATGCCTTTAGTGAAGGAACTCACTGAAATCTCTGCATTTTGTGGGAGGGGACAGAAATTGAAAGGTGTGTAGTCAGTGAGGTAAAAAGTGAATTTTCCCTTTGGATATCTGACAAGGCTGATTTGATTTGCGAGATTAAGAGCCTCTTGTGGCTAAACTTCAAAACAGTAGAAAATTTCAGGATATGAATTATGATACAAGGTCCTCGATCCTTGTACTACCTTATATGATGAATACGTTGTTATCTGCATTTATAGATAAAGGAAATGAGAAACATAGTGAATCAGTGTTAAAACCGCTACAGAATTTGTAAGTTCTGAATTAAAAAAGTAATATATTCTGCTGCTTTCAGGAGCTGAATACTTTTCTGTTACTGTTAATGTACGGTACTCTTGACTTGATTTAAAATTTTTCTGTTCAGATTTGCCCAGTTTTTCCTGTGCCCTTTGTTTGATGAAAGCTGCAAAGACAGGGAGGTGAATGCTGTTGATTCTGAGCATGAGAAGAATCTGATGAATGATGCCTGGAGGTTGTTTCAATTAGAGAAGGCTACTGGAAACCCCAATCATCCCTTCAGTAAATTTGGAACAGGTTTGTCAGAATGTAATTATCCATCCATTGGAGTTCTGTGTAACATACATAGTATTACTGTTTATATAAAATGGTTAAAGACAGACTGAAACAATTCCCTTTTTTTTCTTCTCCATATATGTTTATTATGGTGCTTTATCACATTTTCCACATGGTGGACCAAACAGAGCTAGACAAAAGCATAGGAAACGGAGTGATCCAAGACTTGCCATACGGTGATGGAGCATCCTTTATGACTCTGATAATTACTGCAGTGAAGGGTATTTTCCAATTACTGGATTTGTCATTATTTGGTGCCGTTAAGTCTTTGTGCATAACAAAGTGAATGAACTGCGTTTAAATTGTTGTTGGCCTCATACTCTTTTTGCTAACCAGTATTTCACTGGGACTAGATGACAGTGACTAGGTTGAATCAGAAAGATCAGAAAAGTAATGTGAAAATTACTGAGTAAGAATATAACAACAAAACCTTAAGCATAAGCCACAACAGTAGCAGACAGATAGATAAAGTGGTCTTGGACAAATCACAATCTTATGGTTGTAGGTTTTTCCCAGGCTTTATTATTCACAGAATGCGCAGTAGCTATATGAAGTAAAGACCCCAACACCTCAATTTAAAAAGCATTAAGGAAAGGTAGCATAGTTATGGTCAAACCCACTAATGTTTGATGCTCTGGCAGAAGTTTAAATGGTTTTTTTTCTCATAGAAGTTATTTTCTACAGTAATTTATTTTTGAAACTGTCAAAGCAACGGGGCTATTAATTCGCACACTGCACTGTTTAATCCTTGAGCATGGTTGTGTTTTGTGGCTGGGTCTCTTTGCTGGATGAATAGTTGAAGCAAATATTGGCTACAGTATATTAAGGTGTATCTGTGATTGTAGGATTTGCATGCTGGCTGTACACATGTAGCAGGCGTGCTCTCCCCATCCTCCTTTTCTTGCTGGTTTTCCTATAAACACACAACTTTTCTGCTACATTTTCTCATCATATTCTTCCTCCTCATCCCTTGCTCTCTTTCAAACCTGGCCTGGTTGTGGCTTAAGGGAGTTACTGATCTCAAAGTTAACAGAGTATTAGTATGTAATTAGAGTATATTCATTTAATATACTAGGTTATAATCTGTGGCACATGATGCCACAAATAATTTCATGCTGTGATTCCTGTGACAGGAGTGTGTATATGGGAGTAAAACCTGCTCCTAAATGTGCCAAAGAAGAATCTTTTTCTTCTTCTGAATTAGACCCTGGGCTTGCTTACATTGCTTTGAAATAACCCATTCAAATTACAAGGATTATTTTGGAAGGCTAAAACATCCTTCATTCTTTAGGAATGTGCAGATTGAGAGTGGAAGTATTTATTGTCTCTGATAACTGGACCAATATTGTCTCAGCTTTATTTATTATACATAGTAATTATTTTTAAAATTATTGTCCACCTGGAGGAAAACAGATTTATTAATTTATTTTTATTTTTTTGATTTGTAAATTCTTAATTAGTAAGTTTCGTTAACTTTTTTTTTAACGTTACAGGAAACAAACTCACTCTGGAAACTAGACCAACCAAAGAAGGAATAGATGTAAGACAAGAGCTATTGAAGTTCCATTCTACTTATTATTCATCAAATTTAATGGCTATTTGTGTTTTAGGAAGAGGTGAGTTTTGTTCTGTTGATTGAATAAGACTTTGCATGTATTTTGTTTGAAGAAAATGAAGTGTATGCAAGTGTCTGTAAATCTACACAAGGGGGAAAAAAAGTAAAACTTGTACAGGCTGACCTAACATAATTTTATGTTTCGTGAAATCTCCCGAGCAACTTGCAATGTGTTTGTGTTTATAAGCTTACAACAGAAAAAATAAGCTGAAAGTTTTAAATCCATTATCAAGTCAGCAGTTGCTGTCATCATATGTTTGTCTGATGCAGACTGACACCTCTCTGGTTTCAGGTGTTGGGAGGGCTTTTGATACTGTTTTCATGTTCTAGACTTATATTTCCACTACAAAAATGTCCACTTTCCACTGTGGAAAATGACTAGTAAAACCACCTAAATTCAAGATTTTAGCAAGAATTTTTGTATTTTGTAGTAAAAAAGTCCATATGTGCAAATTGCAGAAATGCTTGTATGGGAACAGATTTTAAGACTATTTTCTAGTATTATTGATATTGATGAAAGGTTTTTTCCACCATCAAATTCTTTCAGTGTGAATTGCCCTTGTAACTATCAATATAAAGCTTGAATGTGTATTTTGCTGACATGGATGAAAAATAGTGGTCTTTAATAGAATTACATGCAGGTCACAACATTTTATTTTACAGTGACCCATCTTGGTTTGCACTGTTTGGGTTTTTTCCCTGCGTGGTTCTCTCAGTGCGGTGTAGAAGCACACCTGTGTTGGGCAGGGAAGATTCCGCTTCCTCAATTGAACTGGGATTGTTCTGACTAATGTGGTGACTGCTTTTTCAAATCTTTCATGGATTAGGGTTGTACTTTAAAACATCCATTAAAGACCCAGTTTTTTCTTCAGCGCTTACCCTTGAAAGGCGTGTGCTAAAAAACTTGACCAATGAGTCTTTCTTATCTTATTCTCACTTTGAGAAGTGCTCCAAAATGCATTTCTTTAAGCAGGTAGCTATTTTGAAGGCAGTATTTCAACAGAAGCAGTATAGGTCAATATAGGTGAATTCAGGCACAGCATTAAATTCTTTCTGCAAATGCTCTTCGTCTTGTGTTTGGAGAGTGCTGGAGACATGGACTGAAACTAGAATGGATGTAAAAGTAGAAGTGCTTAAAGGTGTCACGGATGTGTATGCAGTTTTGAGGCGCTGAGCACAGAGGATCCTGGCTTACAGTGCCCTTGAAGTACTGGAGAGGCTGAAGAAAATCCAGGTTCTGGCAAAGATGCTTTCACTCTGGAATATTTGCAGCTGTAATTCCATGTCCCTTAGGCTTCTTGTGGAATCTTTATTTTTGTAAATGTTCAATATCTGATGCATCTTTTCTTCAGTTTCAGCTTAGATTCATCAATAAAATTTAAAGATGTTTTTTTCCGGTTACAAGATTTATTTTAATCATGATTGAAGCCTTGCTTTAATAAGTATGGTGCTCGTAGCACGTTATAGTTCAAAACTTCAGTATTAATATAGATTTCCTTTCTGAAATTAATCATCAGCATATCATTAAAATTACTTTTCTGTATAACTCGTGTCTCCCCCACAGAATATACAAAATCCAAATTTGCCAGAATCTTCAGATAATGATTATGCTTTTTCTAATGTTTCTGTTTTCTAGAATCCTTGGATGAGCTGACTTGCTTAGTGGTAAAGTTATTTTCAGAAGTAGAGAATAAAAATGTCCCTATACCAGAGTTTCCTGAACATCCTTTCCAAGAAGAACATCTCCGGGTACGTATAGAGATACATCTGCCATCACAAGTGTGTACCCTACATGATACTTCTTACGTTTCAGTCATACATTGTGCACTGTTTTATCAGTGTCCCTGTTAAGTTCCATGTTTCTTTCTTAATTTTCTACCGACCTTTCCATGCTGAGTATAGTATAGTTCTGTGTAGTTAATAATATAGGTTGTACATTTGGTTGCAGCTGTAAGCAACCAGGGGATAATTAATTCTCTTTTTGTTTGCATTATGAATGCAAAGAGTTGCCCTAAGTTTTGCATACCTTTACTTTTGAGATTTTGTTGATGTAGTTGTAATAAAATGTGTGTGTGAAGGGAACATGATACGTGCTCCTGAGATTAATAAAATAATGAGTTTCGTTTTGTTTATGGATCTCCTTGTTTATTTTCCCCCTCAGCAACTTTACAAAGTGGTACCTATTAAGGACATTAGAAATCTTTATGTCACGTTTCCTATACCGGACCTTCAAAAGTACTATAAATCAAACCCTGGCCATTACCTTGGTCATCTGATTGGGCATGAAGGCCCAGGGAGTCTTTTATCAGAGCTTAAAGCCAAAGGTAAGTCCTCTGAAGTTAGAGAATCAAAAAGTAATTTAATACACATTTTTTAAAGTTTAGCTGCATTTCACATAAAAATGACCTTTGTATATTAAATTTAAAGCCCCCAACTGTCTGAGTAATTTGAGTTGTAAGTTGTTTTGTGCTTTATTCTTGTTTCTGTGGTACATAAAAATAAATAACAGGCACTGTGACTACTGAGGCTATTATTTTTTGCACTCCCCTTTATCTGCTCCTGTTCAGAGACAATTGCATGAACTTCAGCATAATGATTTCGTCTGTGTTTTTTCATTGACTTAGAGACTACTGTCAGGTCTCTTAATGTCTGGGAGACTATAAGAGGGTATTTTTCACTATTTTTCTTTATATTACTGTGTTACAAACAGAAATAAATTACCCAGTAATCAAATGATTTTGAGTCTGTCATATCACTCTGAGCAGAAGGTTGGATAAATCTGACCTGTATTCTGTTTAACTTGCACCTTTGCTATAGTTGTTAAGAAAGAGAAGAACATGTAAAGTAGTCAAACTGTAAAGAGGAAAAAAAAAAAGTAATTTAATGTTGCTGAGGCATCCAAAAAGTAGCGTCAGTTGTTACAGATTTGTCTGTGTAATGTATTTTCTCTTTGATTTCATAGGATGGGTAAATACCCTTGTTGGGGGACAGAAGGAAGGTGCTAGAGGTTTCATGTTTTTCATCATTAATGTGGACTTGACAGAGGAAGGGCTTTGTAAGTGAAGCACTTTATCTGCGTTCTATGTTGTTCCTGATCTGAGGGGTTTGTGTTTGTATCCAAAGAGATTAATGGCGTTTATAGCTTGAAAGCAAATTTATTTTAATTAACTGTTTTCTCTTCTGTGTTTAGATCCTCTCATATGCTAACATACTTCATCTAACATAATAAATCAACTTACTTGATGTTAGAATAAAGTATTTCATTAAATATTTGAAAGTCAATTTCTTTAAAAGAAAAGCTGTTAATACCTATTTATTAATATGATATAGGCCTGAATTAAACTATATTATAAATCAATAACATAAGACATGTTCAGTGCAGTTTTCAGAATTAGCTAGGAAGCTAAACACTTATCGTAAATTCACATCTGAGAAAAACGTGTTTAACTTTGCCAATGAGATTGCATGTGTACTTAAATATCTTGATATATCAGAGTTAAAACCTTACATATTTGTGTTCATCAGGGTTTTTTCTTTGTGCAGAACTGAGTGAATTATTAAGTATTTTTTCTTTCCAGTGCATGTTGAAGATATTATTTTGCACATGTTTCAATATATTCAAAAACTACGTACAGAAGGACCTCAAGAATGGGTTTTCCAAGAGTGCAAGGTACAGCGATTGAACTTGAAATGTGGAGTGGCTGTATTTTTACAAATTGTTGGATTATAAGTGGAAACAGATTCCTTGGCTTTGGAAATAGCTTTTAATAATCACATGTTAATTTTGAAGGTGCAACATGACACAAATGACAAGTACATTCAGAATATATTGTCTTAATGTAGATGTGAAATGCTCTCATAGAGATATGAGTTGACATTTTATGATAGCGTAATGGAGATGGAGGAAGAAGCATCTTACCCTGTTCACAAGGACCTTGCATAACCATCACAGAATGGTTGGGGTTGG
>VXAK01011175.1:5555-19964 GCA_013399435.1 Arenaria interpres
TGTCAACCGCTATCCTTAGACCTGACAGATGACATGCACTACCAGAAGAAACTCAACACATATATAAGATGATTGGACCACCAGTGGAAATTTCCAACCACTAGTGGAAATATGGTCCACTAGTGCAAATTCACTAGAAAATCTGAAAGACACATGCATTTGTGGACCTTGTGGATAAAATTATATTATTAAGACTGTTCATTGCTTAATCATAGTGTCTCTGCACTCCTTATATATATATTGGAGTGCATCTATATTCTTCTCAATTTTCTCTCCAACTTAATTGACCCTCTTTATGTTCATATATAGTGCATTTTGTGATTTATATTACTAGAAAAAATAGTGACCAAAATCACCATCAGAATTTATCTCCTTCATGAATCTTCATTTTTTCCCTTGTCTACCTTTCCAGTGCAAGCAAAGTCCAGCTGTGCATCTTTATTGTTTACATTTCCAGATATGTTATCTTTATTCCTGTCTACTGTAGCAATGAAGTTGTTCAGAACTATTAGATAAAACATCAAGAAAAGCAAGGTCTAAAAATACAAGAAATGCAAATTTTATAGGAAAAGGTAATTAGATCATTTGTTACAGTTTAAAAAAACAACCAACCAAACAAAAAAACCTCAACAGGCAAAAAATACGTTTGGGCACAGCCTCTGCAGACCTGCAAAAAGGCTTGTGTGGCCAAGATCCTCCCTGTTTTACCAAATCTTCCAACATAACTTAATAAAAGATATTATATGTCTCTTCAGATGAGATCTAGGGAAACAACATGCGTAATACAATGATTTGAAGACTGCCTGCTTCTGCTCAGGAAAGATTTCTGAATATACCAAGATCTATCCACAATATTTAACAGCTGTTCCATTAGAGAAAAAGTTACTTGGTTTAATTTAGTTTTGGTCAGGTCTCCTGCTGAATTCAATTTTTTGTATACCCATAAACACACATTAGAGACAGTCATCAAGTCTTCTGTCACAATAAGTGTGATATATGACCCCTGTTAATAGAATAATTTTGTTTACTTAACACTATTGTGTAATTTTAAAAGAGCTGCAAGACCATATGGAAAGTAGGGAAAGAGTTATTTCATGAAAAATTGATTAATTTTTTTACTTCTCTCCTTTTAAATCTTACCATCTGAAAAATATCAACATCATAACTAAATCGGTATTGGTTTACCCCAGTATTATACACCTGCTGAAAGCTTTGCTTTCCAGCATTAATGTTTTGTGAGCTGAAGAAAACATCACTAAGCTGGTTGACTCCATGGAAATTTTGCTGATGTTTAAGGTACTCTTTGAAAGAAAAGCAGGTGATACCTGAAAACAGCCACATTAGTAAAAGAAAATATTTTAAATATACAAACTTAGGGAAATGTGTTTTTAAAGAATATATGTTGAACTTCCTGAAATGTGAAAATCCTTCGAAGTACAGATCTTTAAGAGGCTTCATTTTTCCTTGAAGTTCAGCCTGTTACAAGCCACATCTAAAGAATTCCTTAACACATAATTAAAGGCTACACTGATGCCTGATTTGACGTTGTACTTAGGCTTGACTCCTCTTCACAGACATACAAGTGGCTGTATCTGCATCAGCTGCAACGATGGGTCTGGAGTATAAACCAACCTCTCTTTCCTTCAGCCCTCTCCTGCACACTGCCTACATTTCATTGCCTGGAGAGACTGCTGGAATACTTCAATTTAAAGTCAGTGTCTGCCAACTAATAAGCAATTAGAAATTGGGCACAAGTATTAGTTCAAACCCTGTGCCAGCAAGGCAATATTGAGCTACCATAATAAATAAAGTTTTCTTCAAGTTGCAGACATATCTTCTGATCCAGTAACTCTCTAAATGTTCACTAAAATATTGGGCCTTAAAATCTAACAAAACTAATGTCCTTGTACTTCCAGGGTGTAATTCTTCCTAATTCCTAGATTAATACCACTTCATATCCCTCTAGAAGCTTTCCCTTGATTATACAGAAAAGTAAGGTCACTTCCAACTTGCAAAAGAAGCTGTAATCTCAGCTGGTGATTGGCATAGTTCTGTGTTGCTACATCTAGATCACATTTTATCTACCTCTCAGGCTCTAAACTAAATATGAGTAATGCTCACGCTCATCTATCAAGGGGTTATGGTTTGGATTTTGCTTTCATTGTTACTGCTCATGGTTTCTTCCTCCATTGTCCGCTGGTATGGGGTCAAAAGTAAAAGTTACACGGCATCTCTCTGTTAGTGTACTCTCAGAGTTATAAATCAGTCTCTGCACTTCCTTTCTTCACAAACCTTCTTAGATTTCCATTGCCCTATGTCTGCAGTAACAATTACAATAACAACTACCACTGACACGATTGACAGATCTTTCTGAGTCTCTGCCTACTCTTTGTGGTCTCAAACACACATATATTTTCAATTTGGCTGATAATGCACAATTTAACAGTCTCACATTACAAAATACCTCGCATCATCTGCATTGCCTGGCAATTAAAGCTCCCAATTCCTTTCCTTACAGGATTAAAAATGAGAAGCCAAGAAGGACTAGAGGTAAATTCACACTTGAGTAAAGCCTTACCTCTAACAGTATGTGCACTATGTACACTAACTTAATTGTTATATCATCTTGTTTACTCATTACTCATTTCCAGATTAAAGGTCTCCTGATGCTATATAGCACCTGCACGCATGGAAGAAGAAAAGACAAACCTTGTCATACCGTTCCTGCTCTGATCCCCATAGTTCTTTGTGTTTCAAGTGAACATCCACAAATATTAAAACTTAGGAAGTTAATGACTGTCCTTAATGCAAGTGCCGATAGCAAACTGTGATAAAGTCAGTAAAAGTGAAAGGTGTGCTTGGTCAATTTGACCAGAGTGATTAAAACACAAAGTATTAATACCAGAATCACATCTCTTTGGTTCAATAGATCAGCCTTTACCTAATGCAAGCCTGGAGCAAGATTTGTGATTAATTATCTGAATGAGAATGTTACCAGTGTGCCCCAAATTACTAAAAGAATTCAATTGATGTATTTGACATGTTGGATCTGTATTTCAGATATCTAAGAACCAAAAAAAAAAAGGTAAAATGTAAGGGTCATTATTCAGAGAGGCATAATTGGCAGAGTTCTACAGATTTCATAGAGCTATACTGATTCATACTTACTGAGAATACAGTATCAGTCCATTGTAAAAAAATAATATCAATGCTAGAGGAAATAATTCCAATCAGTTCTGTGGGATCCAGCCACAAAGCACACTTTAAAAATAGCATTTTCTTAGTAAAAGCTACAGTGAATTTATGAAGGAAGTTCTTCCTGACTGACATGCCCATGTTCTTCCTGACTATTACAGTATACAAGTGAAATGCAGTTAACATTGTCCGTAGTACTTAGCCATTTGAAAACCTTTTAGAAAAATCCTTCATCAGAAGTGATTAGGTAATGTAAGAAGTCATAGGGCTTAAGCAAACAAACTTAAGAGAGACAAAATCAGTCTTATGTTCATTTGTAAATATTCATTCATTTGATAAAAACAGATCCTAAGGATTAATTTTGATAATTCATCTGCAATATCCAGAAAAATTATTTAGCTGCCTCTATTAAATGGGAAGCAGAGAGGAACAAATAGCGATATTTTCCCAGACATTGTACATAATTTTAACTTTGCCCATTTATGTCACTTTATTCATGTCACTAGAAAACACCTTAGGGTCTGAGCCGTGTATCTTTCTTAGTCAGTCAAGCACAAGAAGGCAGCTTCACTCACATTTTGCTTTTCAGATTTTAGATTTCACATAGCTCCTAGCTTCCAAATACTCTAATCTATGAACTCTTTGAATACTCAAATGGAGGAGTATCTTGACAGCCACAGCGTCAAGGGTGTCAACTGTCTTCCAGATGGGTGACTGAGAGTCAAAATGCCTCTTTAACTTTTTTTCTTTATAAACACACATAAACTCTCGCCTCTGTGATGGGTCCTAAGAGAATATCAATTAAAAGAGCAAGTGCAAATCACGGGGGAATCTAAAAGAACAAGTGTGTTGAGTAAGGAAAGGAAATGTTTGCACATAAATGGCTGGGACATGAATAAAGCATTTTTATTTTTCCACAAAAACAAATATATTTTTCATTTAACTCATGGTCTCTCTGAAATTGTGCTTTTAAAACTAATTGTATTAATGTCATAAAATACATGGCCTGTCAGAGCAATGCACATTCTTCATAACTGGTTTGTCTGCTCAAAGTGATAAAAATAGCAGTATAGTGTCTCACCTAAAACCAACAGGCAATGATCAGTAGCTTACATCATTATGATGAAAGGCTGTCCAATGTATCAATAATTCCTCTGAAAAATACACTTCCTTCAAATTTCATATCTTAAACTGCATATTTTAAACTACTAATTAAACACAGTTTAGGCCTTTATAACAAGCATTCTGATTACTCACAGTAATACAGGTAGAAAGAAAATACTACACCAGAAAGCAGCACAGATCTGATATCTTATTTCCCTTCTCCTGTTTCAATGTTTAGGAAGTTCTATACTAACATATTAAGGCCTTAGATTTTTAGATTCTGCTATCAAAACATCTTAAGGATGGGCTTAATGCATTGATAGAAAAAAATTATTCCAACCTGCTTACACATGAGCTCAGGGAATTGTTTCTATAGTTTAAACCTGCAGCAATGACTAGGCAAGACCTGCTGATGTCATCACTCCAGTTCCTGAGATTGTAACAGGGGTGTCAACTTCACCTTAGCTATCTCTAATGTTATTTATCCAGCACAAATCTAATTGTTTTTTTCTGCATAACATGTCCAAGATCAGCCTTTACTCTCCATTCATAATGCTTAAGCTGAAACCCAGATCACCATTTTTCATCTTGACCTCTGCAACTCTTACTCTCTCATTTTGACACATGCCACTTTAGCCATTTTCAATTCATTCACTTTTATACAACAAAATTAATCTTTTTGGATGTGCCACCATGCCACCAAAAGACCGTTCTCATTTTCAGTCTATCATAAACTCCTGATCCAAAGAGAAGTTTTATATTGAATGTGCTTTGTAGCTTATAGTACACTGTAGCCTGTGGTCTCAATATATGCTCTTCGGTGATTTTCTTCTCTATTCAAGCCATCTGTCATCATCTATCAGTCCAATTTTCTTTCAAACTCTGTCTCTCTCTCTCACTACCAACCTCTAAATAAGGGACAGATTCACGACAAAAAGAGCAAAATTACTATTCCTTTTCAAATTAATCTATTGTTGTCACCTTTCTGCTGATACCTGTCAAGCCTGAGACTTACTATCTTCATGATGGGCCTCTGAGAGCCAGGCCAAATTGGGTGCCATGCCTAGTGCTGAAACTCTGCAGGCAGATGCAGGAGACTTGTTCAGTATGTATTAAATGGCATTTTCATGCATGCATGTAAGACTCCGTCACATAAGCACTAAGTACAATTACACAAACGCAATGCACACAGTGCACACATTATATGCATACATCCACTATATGTGACTCATCAGGCTTGCCTGTGAAGGCACAGAAACAGGACTCAAGAGTTTTGGCTTGCTTAAAATGGTTCTCATCAGCTGCTGTGTTACTACAGCTGTTTACAGTGCAAAAGAGAAGTATCGCTCCCCTAATCTGTTCCACTGCTTTCTTGCATCCACTTATCATCATATATTTTCATCCTGTGCTTTCTGGGGCAGGAAATGCATTGTGATTTTCAAACTTCAAATCTCTCATTTGCTATGATGTGTTATGAAGTACCAAAATTTCAAGGTTTTCTTTCATTATACGGTATAACTAACAGTCTAGAATTTTTTTTCTAACTATAATACATAATCACGTAATGTTTTTCGCACTTTCTTAATCAAATACACACATTTTGATGTGTGGCTTAGACACTTACTGTTTTGTAAGTTGGTGTTTAGTCATTTGGATGAAAAAGAACAAAAACATATATAACCATGTATCCTAGCATTCCCTGCACTTTACAAGCTTTTCAAAACATAAGGAAGAAGTTCTGGGCTTTGTGCCAGCTTAAACAATTGGCGTTAAATCTCATAAAGTGAAGGAGTGCACATCTTCAGTTTCTGAAGCATTTGTTCACTGCTGGCAGTGGATTGTAGTAACAGCAGAAATTAAAAAAAAAAAAAAAGCGGTGAACAAATTACTCCATTTCCCCTGCTTCACATAATCATGCAGGCAATTTTGGAAGCTTTCTTTAGGCTCACCTTTCAGATGAATTATTATTCATGAATTGGACTGCTTGATAGGTAGAATTGTATTATCTGTCAAATATTTCACTAGACATGTAAAATGGTAAAATAACCATTATAAGCACAGAGTAAATAGCTTCAGTTAGTTGAAGAAAGAAAAAAAGTGCTGTTCTAGTATGGAGCAAATATCATCAAAATTTTATTGGTGTTTTTCAATACAAGCAGATTGATAGTGTACAGTCAAGTTATTCTACTTGAATACCATCTGTACACTTAGCAAGATTTCTGCTTCTTTTTCTTTGTTCCAAAGCAGGCATATATACGGTCCTGTATTGACAGGGAGAGGGGAATATGGGGCACTTGTGACCTTGCTCCTTTTACTCTCTTGAAACAAAAAGGTTGAGAGACTCAAGGGTACAGAAGGCAATGAGGTGCCATTAATCATCTCCAGGGTATCACTCATGCTACTTAATTTATCGTCTGATGGTGACTTTCTGGGGTGGAAGCCGCAAGTATTTGAGCAACACAGCAAGATAAACAATAACCCTATCTTATCAACTTTAGTGAAGAGAAATGGCTACATCCAAGCCATATGAATAGGAAACCACATTATCACAAAAAACAAGCTTGTCAGGCTAAGTGCTTGCAGACTAAACAATTTGCCTTGGACTGCAATCGTGTAGCCATTGTAAGATTAGACAGAGCATTCTCTGGACACAGGGCTGAATTTCATTTCACAAACATTCAGGGATATGTAGTTTATGTTACTGTGACTTCATCTAATGCTGGTCTGCAACTATGTGATTTATGGATAGTTGCTATGAACACAGAAACATTTTTCTTTGCTTGAAACTAAAGAATTAATTTTCCTACCACAGACCTGAAATGGAGATATGTGTCAACCAGATCTCGCCAGGTTATCTTCAATTTCCACAGTTGCTTGCTATTTCCAGTAAAACTCTGCAGAAATTTAACATACAGCACCTCTCTTCCTGGCTCAGGTAGGAACACAGCTTTACACCAAGACCATATTTAAATGTAAAGATAGATTGGCATTTAAATACTATAATGTGAAATATTGGGGTAGGGTTAAAAGTTGCTAATCAGGACTCCTAAATCATTCTGCAAGGAACAGTAAGCTCCATTTTGTTGGGTCCTCCCCCTCAAAAAAACCCCAACAGTTAAACTAAATTAAGTTATTGGAATAATTATACAAGAGAAATAAAAAAGTCTAGTGAATGGCATAAATCACCTGTCTTTAAAAATTATTTTTAATTCTCCTACACCATGCGACTCTTTAAAAAAATTAAGTTATCCAGCTTTATTTACAGACACCACCAATTCCTTGGTGGTATCTTGTAAGATTTATTAACTATTACTTCAACAAAATACTATGTCCATAATTCTAGATTTTCTACATGCTGTCTCACATAATTTTTACTTTTTATTTTTTTTATACTGAAATATTCCATCTACTTTTAGTCCACAAATTTTAAATCCTGACACACGTTTTTGTTTAATATTTTTCTCTTCCTACCAGTATTGCTCATCCTACTTGTACATGTTTCCATTAAGCTATATTCCCATCTTTAAAGCAGCGTATAATATAACAAACTTCTGCCCTGCAGACATAGAGGAGATGAATGACAGTGAGTCAAAGTTAAGTTTTTTCTAGTTGTTGCTTGAAGACCTGGGCCCAGGCCTTGCTAGCTGCCTATGGGAGAGATGCTGACTGGTAACACATCACTTCTATGATAGAACATCTGCAGTAATTTAAGTCTTGCGTAAAAATGCAAGATGAAATTTCCTGCTACTACCTCCATTTTGACCCAGTGGCGTCATTCAGAATTTCCTTCCCTGAGGTTTACATTTTGGATTGGAAACCGAATGCTGATAGGACTAATAAGCGCAAACCGCCTGCAATGTTAAGACTTTCGTAGTACAAACAGTTACACTCTTGAGACCTTTGAGTATTACCAATTGGTTTCAGAGGGATTGCTAGCATACATAAGGCTGTACACAAGCATAATGCAAGTGTTTTGTAGAATCAGTGGCTAATTCACACTAATTAAAATTTGACCCAGATCTGTGGTATCTAGGTCAAATGAAATAATTGCTATCTGAAGGCTATTCATTGACATGCTTAAGCTTATAGTGTCATGGTAGTGACTTGTGATATGGATGGCTCTGTCATGAGTAGAAGCCATAGTGTATTTGGGGGACCTGATCAGAGCTCTAGGCAGAACTTTTGAGCAGTTTTGGCATGCTAGATATAGCCATGATTTAAGTCCAGAGTTAGAAACAAAGCTCCTGATGGGGAATCACTGCCTATCACAGAGATAAGGCAGCTGATCAAAAGCATCTCCTGGCAGCCTCTGCTCACTGCTCCTACTGAGCTCCAAATTCAGCAAAACCCCTGCTTTTTCTCAGAAACAAAATCCTTCCACTATGATAGAATGAAAAGACATGTAAGTACTGAGATATTTTAAGAATATACATAGCCTCACTGATTTCAGCTAGCATACCAACAAATAGGTCTGTCCTTGTTAATTGTGAAAGTAATTTCTAAAGGTAACTTGTCTTCTTTGAAAAGCTATATATACATAGGACTACATATGCCCCTATAGATACAGGTCCAGAGGTCATAAATAATATTTTACACAACTGGTTAACTGTATGTTTGTCCTTATATCCCAGAGCTGACCTTGGACTGATGACTACGAAATATAGCTCAGCTACTGGAGTTTGTATCAATTGTGTGAAATCTCTGTCCAATGTATACATATATTTCCTGTAGGCAAATTCTATTTATTACAATCACTTGGAAAAGGCACATGCCAAAAAATTTACAAATGCGAAACAAATTGTGGGGTTTTTTTATTCTTGTCTGTCTCATCCTTTGAATTTTGTATACCCTTTTAAAACTTCTATAGTGCTTACTTCAGTTTTAAATAAGATGAATATACTCCAGAAAGCTAAAAAAACACCACTGCAACATATGACAAGGAAAAGGAAAATGTGCTAATCTGCTGTTATCATCACTTGTCATATGACTATCAGGCCAAATCCCTTTCCCCAGATCATCTCGCATGAAACTATGACTTCAAGGGGTAGCTGGACACAATCTACCACCTCTGCCTCATTGTTTTTTTTCAACAAGAATTTGTAGAAACTTAGATCTCCCCAGGTTACTTTCCATTTTGACATAAAAAAAATGAAAAAGGATCACTTCCTACTGGAAAACCAAGTCTTACTCTCATCTATTGAAGCTGAATACCATATGTCTACAGAACAAAATACAATGGGTTGGAAGTGTTGTTGCTGTTAATATTTATGATCAGTTCAACCTTCTTTTTTCCATTTATAAATGATTTGTTAGACGACCACAATTTCTCCAGATATATACATTATTAAACATCCCACAGAGTTTTAAGGCCCAGGCAGAATTGATTTCAAGCAGCTCTCTGAGTATTTTCCTACTGCTGGTATGTCATTCATCATCAAAATTGCATGAAATTGTGCTGTTCCATGGGATGACAACAATTTAAATTAGAAGAAAATGAAAATTAATAGCAGAAGTGATTCCTGATAGACATTAATGTTTGGATTAATAATTCCTAATAAAAAATGTATGAAACTTCATTATCTGCCAAGAAGCTACGGTTAATTGCAAACTCTGCCACTGGTTCCCATTTTGTACAGACAGTTACTCCCTCTGGACCTCATCTTTAGGGATTTTGGTTAGAATCTGCATACAGTATCAGTTATATTGGACAATATGTAAATAGGACCTTGGGAGTCAGCACTCTTAATCCTTTCTATCTGGTATGATTGTAGATCTGCTACACTCCCCTGTGTATAATTATTTCTGCCAAACAACAACAAACAACAACAACACCACAACCTAATTTATTTTGGGAAACACATTCGTTTTTGTCCTTTAGACTACAACTACTGCAGAAATCAAAATACCATTCCTACAGAATACAAGTATACACAATACATATAAGAAGAGAGATCTATTTGAAATATTCAAGAAGTTACATAGACCTTTACATAACTGAACAACCAACAAATAAAATTAAACTTGTGATAATGCGAGAGTAAAAGAAATGTTAACCTTTAGATGCTCAACTAAAAAATAAAATAAAAAATATCTATTCTTTTGTCTAGAAGACTTCATTGTTCATCTGTCATGTAACTGAGGAATGATTTTATTATGGACCTGTTTTCAGAGAATTAACTCAGAAATCTGCTGTTCTCACTAAAGTAACATTCATTTCTGATAGCAATGTCAGCACCTTTTTGGCTGAATACTGTGTGCCATGTCAAAAATACTCCATTATTTGGAAATCAAGTTAATAATACTTTTATATCCCTTTGCAAGTATGTAAAGCACAGATTTGTTATAGCTGCCTTCCAGGTTTGGCTGGCAAATAGCCAAATGGCTATTGATTCTTGGTGAAATACAAAATGATTTATACTTGATAGCTCTTTCACGTAAGCTCACTGTTTTCACATATCACTGGATAGGAACCAAATCATGTGTACTCTTCCATTGTCTAATTAATTCCACATCACATAAATTGACTCATGAGTCCCGAACACTCAGGTTGGACTTTGAAAAATGTCCACAAATCAAGCTATCAATTCTCAATTGGTTTTGACTCATGATTTTTACTCACTTTCAGCCCATAAATAATATAAAAACTGTCGCATTTGTTTATAATTATTAAGAGATGTCACTTTTCCCCTCTATTTTCATTTGAAAGTCTACCCAATCTACTTACATATCAACAGTTTTTTTCAAAAATTATAAACTTTGCTAGTTTATACTAGTACCAGAAACATTTTTTTCCTTCATTGTAATGACAAAATACAGAAGGTTTTATGACAAAGAGCAAGTAAATTCCACTAACAACAATCCTCTATACCACTCCCTACTGGGGATTTCTTCCACTAGCAAGTCAGGTATTAAACTATACTGCAAAAATTCAAGTACCTAAAACTTGTAAGCCATCCTGAAAATTTTCACTGAGCCCATTTAGTAAGTGCTTCTGTAACACAGAAAGGACCTGCAGTGGTTTCTGAAACTTACCTTAAAAACATTCAAAGTATAAGCTATTTCAACAAATTCTTTGACAGTTTTCAAAAGCCACTTATTACAATAGAACTCTTAAAGGAGAAAATAATACATACTAACCTACAGCTTGAAAAATGTAAAAAGTTACCATGTTCAATAAAATACAAGATTATTTCCTTTTGAAAAATATAGCTAAGGAAACAAAAGTTTGAAATAGCTCTTTAAACTGGGCGCCGCACTGTCAGAGCTTTGAATGAATTAGTTTGCCAGATTCCTGCTGAGGAACTGACTTCAACTTGCTCTTCACAGGAGGTTTCTGACCCTGCCCGCAACTATTCACTCACCACAGGGATCATGGAGGAGCTGACATAAAGAGGCATACTATTTAAAATCAGTTCAACGGGAATAAATGCATTTCAGTTTCTGCACCCACATAATAAAAAATATAATTTAATATTTTAAGTTAACTATACACTGAGGAAATACATTTTATGGCAGATTTAGGAACCATTGTCACCCAATCTCATGTAAAATTGTTACAGCAGGGAAAGCTATTCCAACACCGGCTGGGGAAAAAGGATACAATGCCATGTGTCTAAACCCCAACCTAAAGGAAAGGAAGCCTAGGTCTGATGTATGTAAACCTAATTCTGTGTATCTAAGTAATGACAACTAAAAACACAATAAATCTTTACTAGCAGACAAGATAACCCTGTTCTCTGCCAATTTACTCATACTGATCTTACAGAAAACTGTTCCTGACAGGGAGAATCACCTTGTGAGACAAATCTACTGTCCGGTTTCTACTCCATCCAGCTGATCCTCAGGGGTTAAAATAGTCCTTTGGAGTCACTGCCAATTATTGATGTTAACAACTTTTCTAACAGGCACTCGCAGACTCAGGGAATACACTGGGATATTGACTTTCTCCCATAGCAGTACAAGTATACCAGGAACATGTACGATTGAAACTCAACGTCATTTGCAGCCCAGGACACGATTGTAAACTGCAAGAAAGGCATTTTAGATGGTTGCGTGAGATTATGAACTGCAGTGCCATTCTCATTATGTCTAGGAGTACATGCAGACCAGAGCACACTGCTGGGTACAAGAACACTCCAAGCCCCCAAACTTGGCCTCAGAATCAAGGAAGCACAAGAATGGGCAAAAGTCATCTCCCTTCCCACTTCCTCAGCCCCCTGCACTGAACATAGCTTAGCTAGATCTATCTAGCAACCGATGGACTCCATCCTTCTGGCATTATTATTCGGTTTTGTGGAAGTACCTGTGTCATTTAAAGAAGATATCAGAGACATGGATACTTCTGAATCATGTCAGATATGCAGTGTGAAACTAAAATAGAAAATCTGGTTCCAATCACCATGATATTCTGATATAGCTGTGATAGTCTAAGCATGCAAGCAGGACAATGTTTATAAAAAGTTATTTCCACATGTAAGTTTTGCCTAAGAAAGTCACCATTCATTCCAGAATAATAGCTCTGCAAGCTCACTGCTTTTCACTCGTATTCACATTATTCAATGTCAGACTTTAAAAACTAATTTTCACTTTTGTGGAACTTCTAGAAATCACGCCATTATAATGAACAACTGGGAAATAATAAAATAGTTTAATACATTGTGCTAACAGAGCTGGAGATGGAAGGGTACAGCCAGCACAAAATCCTTGACTGTGATTCCAAAGAGCATTATTGCCTCCTCATTATGCACTAATGAAAAAAGGTGTAGTCAGTCTTTCCACAAGTCTTAGGTCAGATGCAGAATCTGCCTATTTGAGTACCAGTCATGCCTCACAGACACACATACATTTAGAGGGGATCTTACAGATTGGCTACCTACTCTTTGACAGCACTTTGTAGATATTTGTACAGCACCAGATATAACCTGCTCACTTTTTGAAACTCATGTTTTCACAGCTCCTAAGCATCTTTTCACACTCCTTGCTTTTCAGTCTTAATCACTGTAATGTAACTTCGCTAGTGTTAAGGGACCAAAGAACTGGTCTCCTTAACCACTTCTGGTTTCCCTTTTTCCCAAAGACACATGCCCTAATTAAATACTTGTCTTAGCTATTCTCAAGACAAAAGAGTAGTCCAGGCAGGGAGTGGAAATTAAACAAGGTGAAATTTGAAAAAATTATTGCCATCCTAAGACAGACACACAGAAAGCAAGTGTAAAGATCTGCTGGTCCTAACAACTGTCTTCAGCGTTGTGTACAAACTGTTATGTATTTATACCCTGTCTTCTGCTTCTCATTATGGTGACCAGAGAAGTTCAAAGGGATCTTTATGCTGCTATGAGGTTTCTGAGGATTGGTTCTTCTCAAACAGGGTAATTGTTAAGGAAACGATATCCAGTCCAATGCCAACACTTTCTAGCAGTTCAGGACAGGGGTGTGAAAGTCAGGACAGGCATTTGGTGGTTACTACCAAGAAAGTCCCACAGAGTCCTTTAACTTGCTTTCAGGTCCGTTTGAGCATTAGAATAGGAAATCAACAGATCTGCATGAAGATTTGCAGGGAAGACAAAGCCCTCTCTGAACAGCGATCCTATAGTCTCACTGAATGCATGTACTGCCAGAGGTTAACCCTGATTCTTGCCTAGTGCATAGCCGTTTTGGTTAAATAGTCAATACTACACAATATGAAAGAGGAACCGGGGAACCGGTTCCCATATACTCCCTGACTATTCTAAAACAAATTGGTTTTCCTCCTGAAAGTTATGTTGCAGTTTAAGTCAGAATGCTTGTGCCACTGGGTAACTATGCGGAAATGTGAATCAGGAAATACAGGTACTCACTCCTTCCTTGATCNGTAAAAAAAAAAAAAAAAAAAAAAAAAAAAAGAAAAAAGGTCAAATTTGATGCAGAAGCATTTTTCCATCCACAAATAACACATTTATGTCAGCTGAAACCAGAATCCTAAAAGAACATCTCCAATATGAGAAGTTACTGTTACTTTGTTCAGTTTGGGGCAAGAGCTCTCTGGCAGTGACCTGGACCCCTTAGGTTTATATGCTCTCAGTGAATATGGTGGTGAGATGGTTTGGGGTTTTACTATTATTATTATTACTA
>VXAK01011176.1:209-11708 GCA_013399435.1 Arenaria interpres
GAGCAAGTCAGATCCCTCTGAGGAGTCCTTTGCAGAGTACAATGTAGAGGCCAGGAAAGGAAGCACTTCAAGGAGTCCCAAACAGCTCTTTCCAGTTTTTCTCTCCAAATGGGGTGGAGCTGCTACTTCAACATAATAAACAGGGATAAATAAAGTAATAAAGCTGTCCGCATCCACAGCCGTACGGTTCCTATTCCCGCAGGCTCAGCAACATCAATCAAAAGTGAATTAGAGAGACATGTTATAGCTCAGTTGCATATCGGATAGCTGTTCAGGTGTTACCAAATGTCAATTCATTTTAGAAGTTTGAAATGAGCCAAAAGCCTGGTAACAGTGTACCTGAAAATTTTTTGCTGTACCTGGATTAAATGAGTGTAACATGAGAATGTGCCACAGCTCTTCCTTTTACAGTAGAAGCCAGTGGGGGACAGAGGCTTCAAAGATGATTAAAAAACAACTATTGGTAGTCAAATTGTTTGAGAAGTTATTCAATGTGACTTCTCATGCATCTCCAGTGCACAGAACTATCTTAGCAGTGATTTATTTAGCTGACCATCAGATAATTTTCCTTCTGGAAGGTTATGCACACACAGCACAGGTGTGTACCCTGCTGCTTCTAGTTTACTCAAGAATGATGGTAGTCTGGATTCAGGTGAGGGCTTGAAGCAGCTGCCTTGGATATCCTGAAATGCTTTAGGTTGTTCTTGCCTGGCAGAGACTTGTCTCTTCTTAAGAGAGAAACACACAATATTCAGTTGGTTGAAGGTCTGTTCAGAAAGTATTCTACGCCTGGCTTCCAGAAACAAACATTCCAGGTAATTTACTGAATTGCGTATTTAATTGAACTGAAAAAACATTTACAGTTTTCTAGTATTTGATTATGACTTTTTAATCTAAAGCTGTGTCCGTGCTACTGGGTTACTGGTGTACTAGATCCTATAGAACCTCTTATGTGGATTCAGCCTACCAGCAAAGTTGCAATTTATATTGATATACTGAAACAGATCAGTGAAAATTCACCTTTATTAATACATCAATGTTTGATCATTAGGGACTTCTACTACAGAGATATGCATTGCTGGAAAATATCTAACTGGCACAGTATAGATTTTTGATGGGTTTGTTACAATTTAGGGATGGGTTTTCTTGTTTTCGCTATTGCTTAGAGGCTGTAGCCCAAGTGTCAGGGGTGCTAACCCCAAAGCATTCAGTTACCATGTTACAGCTTATTATATAGATGTACAGTTACTGTGACTATACCATTTTGGTAACATATAGCTTGCAGGCATAGCATTACTATCTGTTTGCCCACCTTTATAAAATGAAATATTAATTTCCATTTTGAAAGATACTGTTCATTTCAAGTGATTAAGTCCTTTTGGTTGTTTTCTATACGCTGTTCCCCTTGTCTCTGTGAAGTAGCAAGGGTGGCACTGAATGCAGTTTCTATACAAAAAGAATTACACTGTGTCCTCATTTAATACTTCTCCTGTTGCTGTTACTTGTGCTTACTCCTGATGCTTGGCTGGTTACAATCTGACATTTTCTTCTCCTGAGCCCAAAATGCAGTCTTAAAATAAACTGGTGACATGCACGAGCTCTTCTGGAGCCAACAAACTGCAATACAGTTTTAGACTGAGGAACAGCGGATAAAGTTACTGCATTTAAAACAAAGTTATCCTAGAATATTATGTGTGTGTGTGGGGGTGTATATCTAGGTAATGTACAAAATAAAAATTTTATAACTCCCAAGAATATGTAAGGTGAGGCAAAGCCAGTGGAAAAACACTGAAATAATACATGGCAAATAGTTTGATTGCTACTCTCTAAAGTGATTTTTAGCCAGTTATTTACCTCTGTGTTTTCTTTCATCCCTTACTCATTATCTGTGTTTGGTTTAGTAGTTCTTTGGGCAAGAGCAGTCCTCTTTTTAATGCCAAGCCCTGCCACACAGTGTCACCTCAGTGAAGAACTAGATTCTTCCATTTTGTACAAATTAGAGCTAGCACAGACTGGAGATGATTCTGGGTTATGATCTGGATTCAGAGTGCTATTGACCAAATATTAATAGGAATTTTTTCACTTCATGGTGTATTTTGTTTTGTTTTTCTGCACACTAAATGTACGCATAGTAAAATACTGTCTGGGCCCCAAGGAACATTTACTCTAAATGCAGAGACTGAAACTCTAATGCACATGTTAGTTCATATACCTGATACGTCTATTCTGATACATATCATCTAGCTCTATACACACACACAGAAGCACATGTTGAAATATGGATCTGTACAGAGATATATATTTAGAGATGTATGGACATACTGATGCATCCCCGTTTGGATCTGAGATTTAAGTTATGGCCAGTAATTTACAACTGTAATGTTAGAATGTAGTTTTATATATAAATAGGCGAAGAGTCCTAAATCTAGGGAAACACAGAGATGGGTTATTATGAGTGTTCATAAACAAACCAGGAATGGTATATTTGGTTCCAGGACAGAGCCACAGGTTCATTTTACACGTTTTACTTTATTAAAATGTATTTATTTTTTGTTTATGGGAAGGTGAATACTTCTCTCTGAGCTGATTATTGAGACAGATAATTTTGCTCTCAGTGCCAAATGTGGAGTTTGATTTTTGAGAGATGAGTGCTGATAACTGCATCTGTAAAAAAAGTTGGTTATCTAGCTTCTTACTGTACAGTTTGGATGGGACAAATGTATGAAAATTCTTCAAAAGTCAGAAATCATTCTTATTTGACCATATTAGGAAGACAGCACTGCTTTTTTAATTGTGTGGTGGTTTTAACCTGGAACAAAATGTTACATTGCCTAGACTTTTCACCAGTTATTAAATCTGTCATATCTTAAGCTATCTGATTAAGCAAGGAAACGCTTCATTTTATGTGCACTGAATTCTAATGGAAGATTTTGTGATGAGAAAATGAAAAAGCTGGAATGACATTAGAGGACTTGCATTGAATTTACATAAAAATTGAAACTGGCAAGAGATAAGAAACTGCTTTAGACTTCTTTTTCTAATAAAGTTAGGTAATCTCTGAAAATGTTGGTTGGTTTTTTTTTTCTTAAAAACTCAGTGCTTGCAAAGTTGCTAACTCCTTTAAAAGGTGGGAATGCAATATAGAGATTTTCAGCATGTTGCAACGCAAGCACAGTTTCCATGTTGTCATGCTTAGCATCTCATGAAAGATCTGCCACAGCCCAGTCTGAAAGAAACAGTCTTCATGCTAAAACTGGGGTTAAGTTTTAAAAGAAGCTGTTTTACAAACGGAATAGTGGAAATACCGGAACTACACATGCAGGTCATGAAATGGTCACCGAGTTTTCTGTTCCATGGTTGGAATGTTGTGTTTCCTCTGACGAGAGCAGCACCTAGTGGCTGAAAAATACCCAGCTCTGTAAATAGAGCAAGGTCCTGGTGTTTGGCGAGCAGAGAGACTCTCTGATCATGCATGGAATAGTTCCGTAGCAATGACTGTACAATTACTACGGTTCAGTTAAATGCTACAGAAATGTACGTAATATTTTCTGCTGAAGTATCCCAAGTGTTTTTGATTGCAAATACCGAAGTAAGTCTCATAGGATCTTCAGCTCAAATCTCAAAATATGGTCGGACAAACCTGATGCAGCCGATAATCACTTTGAAGCCGGCAACATTTAAAAAAAAATAAATAAAAAATTGCAGATGCTCAACATGTTTTAGGATTTATACCTATTCTGTGTAAAAAAGATTATGATTGGAAAAGTGATGTTTGATATTAAGTAGTATCGTTTGTATGCTGCCTTTGACCTTGGTGAGAAATATACAACTATGTTTATAGTTTGAAGCCCATATTCACTTTGATCCTAGAATAGCTTCACATTCAGTTAAGATGACATTAAAATCCTGTTGCGTATCTGTTTATCTAGATATTGTTTGTTTACATTAAAAAGAAACATAAGTTGTTATGCATCAGTTCTGAGTGGGATGCAGGTGGTTATGCTGGGGGAAGAGTCAGAAAATGTCATTCATATTCTATTCTTTTATTTGCTTCTTTTGTCTGATATTGATGGAGCCTTTATCTGCTTGAGGTTATAGACAGTCCTGCAGATTTTAGTGTAAGAACTTACAAGGGTAAAGAATGACCATTTTAGCCTGTCTTTTTGATCTTGGAAGCTTCTAGCAATGTAGCAAGATGATGGCTAAGAATAGATTCTTTTCAAAAGAACTCAGAAAAATCATGTTCTGAACTCTTAAAAACTGGGCATTGACTGTCACAATGGCAGCTGCTGAGTTAGTTATGAAAGTTTAACTTCATTTAAATGTTGAAGTTGGAATTGAGGGGTTTTTCTCTCTTAATTGATTCCAGTTGTGTATACACAAACATAGGTGTCAGCGATTTTGAAATTCTGGACACGTGAAAAAAAACCTAGAACAGGATTTGGGAGCTGCATTATATTCCTTTTGAAATTAATTTGCCAGTGAAGTGTAGTCTACCATATTGACTATTAATAAGGAAAACATTAGCGTATCCTTATTTATTTTCTTCTTCAGCCCAACTGTGATTTGTTAAAGGCTCTTTGACATCGGCTCTTTGATTCTAAAGGTTTGCCCAATTATGATTCTTTGCAGTGCAAAGCAGTAACCACTTATTTACAATTCCTTTTGAGGGGAAATTTACATTTTGAGTAGTGGAACGATAGCTCTTGATCTGCACTTAATTAACACTGACATTGTTCACATTTATTCAAATAGACCTAAACACAGAAATGTGCAATTTTTATGCCAATTAGTCTGGTCAAGTGAGGTTAGCTAATGAAAGACTCATAAAGGAATTGAGTATTGATTTATTTAAAAAAAAAAGTTTCACACTGTTCCAGCCCCTTGCATCATTGTAGAGTATACAATACTGGTTACAAACATAGGAAGGCACTAAACAGTAGCGAAGTTTTATATATCTGGAATCTTGGAGGGAAGAGGGATAAGGCTACAAACCTACCATATAAATTAATGGGAGCGGGTCTTTTTAACGGCTGGTAGCTAGCCAGCTTTGTATTCCTGTTAGTTCTCCGTGAGCAGAGGTCTGGTAATCTCTGTAAAAGCCTGAGAATATGGCGTAGGTGTATTTTTCAATTTTGATTGTAAGCAGAGAGAAACTGTGTGCCTGCTTGCTAGAGCAGTGGGAGAGGCTTAGATGTTCAGAGTTGCTGTGTCAGTGTTTTGTCATGAGATGTTGCCTCAAATTTAGCTTTTGAGACTCATTGCCCACAGGAATTGTGTAGAAGAACTAAAGTGTGGAGAATGATCATTCATGGGAAAGCTAAGGACTCAGTGTTCAGGATGTTTGGAGTTTAAATTAAGTAAATCTGATCTGTGCTGTTTGTCAAATTCTGGGACATGAATAAACTAAGGCAGAGAACTGGTTTGATACGCGCAGCACGTTCCTAGCGCTTCTGTTTGCCTTTTAGGGTGGTTGATTTATAATTGAGGAATGCTCATTTTGTTGAAGTTGGACTTTTCCTTCCATAGCTTCAAATGGATTGATAAAGTAAATTATTACGTGAGTTACATGTAACAGATCTTTCAGTTGATTAGTGTGAGTAGAAAACCAGAAATAAAACTATAGTGTTAAACTTTAGCACATTAAAGCAATACTGCTGGTTTTTGAGATTTAGAAGATACGTTGTACATCTAAAAAGACTGCATCCATGGTTTTATTGCGCTTCAGAGACAAAATTAGAAAAAGAGATGGTTTAGATTAAAAAAAGTAATAAAATTCTCTATTCTTTGCACACCACCTCCTCCTCAGCATCCAGCAACAGAAATTTGTTTCATTGGTATCTGTATTAGACTAGAAATGCTGCTGCCTTCATGAACGTATGAGTCGTGCTGTTTCCTGGAGATGGTTATACACTACCCTATTCGCCAGTCAATCCCAGAGGGAAAAGCTGGGCTCCTCTTTGGTCTGAAGTACTGACCGTCAGGAGGAGGTTTCAGATTTTGAATGAAGGGGGAAGCCTCCCTGATCTGAAGCAGGCTGTTCCGGCTCTGTCTGTGAGGCTCAGAAATTGAAAAGGACCTGAGTAGGCTTGAGGGAGGATAAGCAACAACCAGAAGAATAAATGTAATAATGGTTCTGTTAGCGTGGAGTTTTCAGGCTGCACAGCTGCATGAAGGGAATATACTTGGTGGCTTTGCTTGTCTGTGTGTGTCAGTTTGGTTAAACAAATGTCCTGTAAATAAACGAGAAACCCTAGAGAGCCTTTGCTAAACCTGGTCCTCCTGTGAGCTCTCTTGGTAGCTGCTCAGAGCCTGACTGTTTCTGGCTTTGCAGCTGACGGGGGCTTGGCTGGTAATCCATGTATCCCTGCCATAAAGGAAACAGGGCAAATACTGGCATCTGGAAGCACTATGTGGATTTGAAGCAATCAGCAGTGAATTTCAGTTTGTTTGAACAATTTCTGTATTTAGGCAACTTGTACTGTATAATTTTAATCCTACCTAATTCATGCGGTTTCAGAAAAATACTGTATATGAGGTTATGACTGGTATTGCAACACTGCAGTAACACCTCTCACTGTGATTAAACTGTAGAATTATAGTGATTTGGAATTTGGTTTGAAGCATCAGATATTTATAGTGGTCAGATTTCTTACTCAACTGAATTAACTTCAGTTACTTTTGAATTTCAGAGCAGTGCTCTTGCCGTACAAAGTAGCTGCCGTTCCCCGACACAGAAACTTCACCCATTTTCAATAGCTGCTTGTAGGTTTCCAGGCGGTTTTAACATCTAGAGTGTGGGGGTTTTTTTTATTATTAAAGAAAAAAGGAAAGGATGGGGGGCGGCTGCAAGCCCTTTCTTATATTCTTTATAGTGGTTGTTCTCCAGTGTGCATTTGATTTGATAATTAGTTGTTACGTATCTCTAGCTATATTGTACCACATAAAAATGAAAGAAGGAGAGCAAGCACATTTTAGTTATAGCACTCTTACACTGGTGAGAGTACTCATTCAGTACTGGTTTTATAGCCTTCATGAATAATTGTATGTCATAATAAGCAATAAATAATCAATTTCAATTCATTTTAGTACTTTTATCAGAAAATAATCTGACTGAAAACCCAAAATACATACGGTATCTTTCATAAAAGTTCAAGCGCTTTGTGAGATCTTGGAAGTTGCTGAAAAGATCTAAATTGTATCTGAAAGATGAAAAAGTAGCCTTTAAAAAAGGCAGCATGGAAGATAGTAGAGCCAGTTACTACCAATTATCTTTAAATATTTATTGAAGTGGTCAAATAACCATGCATTTTTATTTTAACTTTTATAATACAGTATTTTCATTAACATTTTTCTACTTCAAATTTTTCTGTACTGAAGTACTTACACAACCTAACAGGGAGGAAAAAAGTCCTGTTTTTCCAGTGTCTAATTATTAAGATTTTAGGAATCATTGCTATTCTAAAGAATAAAGCTATCTTTTTATGAAGTATACTAGCTTCCTACAAGCAATCTTATGTAATTCATCCCGGCCTCACTTCTAAGAATGGTTGCATTTACCTTTCTGTTTAATTATTTTTCCTCAAAAGATGGCATATTATTAAGGTAATGGTAACTTTGATCAACAAATTGAGCACGGTGTTTCAAGGGTACGTAACGGTATGAAAGATGAAACTGATGGTCTTGTGAAAATGAAGTGGGGACTGAGAGTAGGTGGAGAAGAGTTTAAGGAAAAAAAAATAAAAATTAATGGAGGCCAGGCATTCATTAATTCGTTATGTGTTTAGCTACTATTACTCAGTGTTCTGAAGTGAGGTTCAGAGTTGAGCACACCCTGAAGCCACTGAAAAGAAAAGCCAGAGGTTGGGCTAGAGTAACATTTTGGATAGGCTGGTACAGTGTGAGCATCCATCGTCGTGGGAATAAAAGCTGCTAGAGACGATTTAAGAACTCAGCTTGAAATAACATCTATTCAACCCAATTTTTTTGTAGTACGTGGTGACACATTTCCTACCAAAGAGAGAGAATTTTTTAAAATGGTTGTCATCTGTAGTTTAAAAAATAATTTTACTATAGAAAGGGAGATATTTCCAATATTTTGAAATAGTTTGTGCTTTATATAGTTTTCAAAAATTTAATTTATTATGGATGCTTAGGCAAGTGATCGTGAGATTTGGGTTTAGTTTACAGCTCTGTCTTGACCAGGTCACTTGATCTGTCACTATTTCCCATCTGTAATGAGAATTATTATTTCCCTTCAACCTTCTATGTGCTTTGATTGTTTGCTGTGTACAGTCTTCATCTTAGAACCATGTAATGAAGTTCGGTTCTCTTTGTTAGCTGAACTATTAATAGAAACAGAACAGGACTTGAATATCAGGGCTTTAAGCTTCTAAAATAGCAGTGTAAATTTCAGCATAAACTGAAAATATTGTATTACATTTTTTTTTATATCCCTTTGGGAAAAAAATGAGAGGGTTTAATCATGAAAACAACTGCCTTATTGTACGTATGAATGGAATGACGTCTTGAAGAATGACAAAGAATTTTGCTCTTTGGTCTTGCAAATTAATTGTGCAGATGTTCACATTGTCTATTAGGGTAGTGCCAGCAGTTGGTTCTACTGGTCGGAACAGCGCTACGCGTACTGAAAACTTGTCTGCAGGAAATACAATGTGGAATCAAGTTTTAAACAGTTATTTATAGTGGATGCCTCCCATAGGTGGAGGGCATCTACACTGGCAGACCTCTGACTGAATATACGTCCTCTTTTTTTTAAGAATAAAGTAGACTATAATTGGCATGACTGCAAGATGCTAACAGTTACACCTCTGCCATCCTATCGTTATGACACGTCCATCATTTGGAGTTTGTGAGAGAGGAATGTATGATTTTTAAGGTGTGTGAGATTTGTTCATGCTGCTTACTCACTCCTTTTGGGCTCTCTGTTGAACTTGTTAGTAAGTGCATCAGAATATAAAGATAGTTTAAAGTAAGGGCATTCTTTGAAATTTTATGAAAGCTATTCAGGAGGTTTCTAATTTTAAGAAAGGAGCATTAATATATTAGAGGAGCAATATAAAATTTTACCCTGCACAGTTAATTGGACAATTTACAAAATTAAATTAATGTACAGCAGACTGCGTGAGCAATCTGTTGGATTAGACAGTTTCACAACTCATAAAGGGCGTAGAAATGTCTGTGAAAACACACAAGTTCTTAAACATTTTTTTATGAAGTGAAGATAATGAAACCTGTTTTAACCTGTGATGTTCACTCAAGTGTGAATGGACAAAGAAATACCAATGTGCGAGGGTAATATTCTCATTGCTTGCTGAATAGGCAACATTCTGCGCGATTTGTGCGTAATTAAAGGTGAAGCTTCTAGACTGCCGTCCCTCTGGATATGCTTACATGGCATAATGAAACGTTGCATAGCGATAACAAAGTTGGATCTAATTGTGTGGACTGAGATATTAAGAATCTATTTACATACTATATGTATGTTTCACATATGTTAATAATCCCTGTTTCTCAGCATTATTTATTAACATGTATGGAGTATAGTACACTAATGCATCGCCTTCCCCCTCCCCCGCCCCTTAAGCTGACTTATTTAGGATTGGTTTAGGATGTCATTTTATAGCCCTGCAGTATATAGTGTGGTTCTTTATAGTATAAAAATTGTAATTTACAGCTAAGTCAACTTAGAAATATAGATATTTGCAAAATATGCTGTTAGGTGGCACAAGAAAAAGCATATCCAACAAAAAAGGTGTGTATCTTATCAAAATGTGTTCTTCTGACAATACCAATAGTTTCTTGACCATTAAACTTAATATTTAAGCCTGTGAAAGCCATAGAGGCGCTTTTTCATTTCAATTCTCTATTTCATTTGATAATCTTTAAATATAATTTTGCCTTGACTCAGCCAGACTTTTGGAGGTTTCAGTGACTCAATGTTTTGGGCTCTCAGGAATATGTTTCAGAAATGGGGGTGGAGAATATTATTTAATGCATTCGCAGTGTCTTTAATAATGCTATTATTTTTTAACAGAATTTAAAATATCTGTGAAAGATGTGGTCTTGCTGCCATGTTTACAGATAGTACCAAGGAATGTTCCATTATCTCTTCAACTGAAGTAAATTTTGAGTCTGTCTCATTTCCTGTTCTCACACACACCATGAGAAGTCCACTCAGCTGTAATTTAACCAGAAAAAAAAAAATCCGATATAATTATTGGAAAATCACCTTTTCTTCGTTTTTATCTGTAATAGCTCTGTTGAGGAGAGAAAAGTGACTCATCAAAGTAAAAGGCTGCTTAAGAATGAAGCAATATAAAAGCTCATCAACAACAGAATTCAGTGATAGCCCCTGAGGCAATTTCCAAGCTATTAGAACTGCCTGTGGAGACTGCCAAGATGCAGGAGCTAGAAAAATATCTTTCACAGTTTGATGTGAAGTCCTGTGTTGTTCTAGCCTCTCTTCTTACTTTTAGGAGATATTGTGTAGTTAATAAAATGCAATAAACAGTATATTTAGTTTGGAATTTTAACTAAATGTATATATTTTAACAGCGCTAACAATCAAGTAGTAATGCTACTATAGCGTGTTTGTTTCTCTATGCTAATTTTTAGTAGATGCTTGAATTTCAAATATAAATAGAAGTACGATTGAGGTGAAAAAAGGCTAAGATGGAAAAAATGCTTGTTGCATATCAGGGTTTTATTATGATGTGATGATGACTGTGATGATGATGTGATGACTGAAAAATTATTAAGAAAAAAAAGCCCAACTGAAGCACTAACCCAAATTGTACAATGATGATGTTTAAGACAAAAATAACAGATTTCTATTCATTATGAAGGAAGTAATCCTAATTCCTTTTATGCAATGAAGCAAACTGAGATCCTTTTTTTTATTATGCATTCGAAAAAGCACTGAGTTATGTTTACATAGTCCAAACACCTATCTTTAGAACTGATACTTGTTTTTTTATTTATTTAACAGTACACAAAGTAATCAGATTTGGGGCATACTGTACTAAATGTGATACAGATACAAAAAGAAAATACAGTTTCTGCTTTACTCTTAATAACATACTTCCAATCTTATTTTTAAAAGGTAGTACAAGTGAGTTTAACGTGCTATAGAAGGGCATTAATGTGAAATGAAATACATATTCAGTAACCATGGCATACAGATTAGCTACATGTATAACTTTGTGTTGTACAAGAGCTCGTTCCAAAGTGCAGATTTTTACCCCTCTCCTTTTTGTTGCTCTCCCTTGGGATGCCTGCAGAATGCTGTCTGAATATAAATAGGATAGAATGTGGCCCCAGAGAATTTAAATCTTGAACTGTGTGGTATAAACAGTGGCTAGATTAAGAACAACAACATATAACAGCATAATTTAACAAGGTTAACCTGTGAATAATTTGTTGTACCTGGATGATATAAGGTAACATCAAATATTTTGATGCAGCGCTTATTAATGG
>VXAK01011179.1:3323-23437 GCA_013399435.1 Arenaria interpres
GTAAGCATTATGTTCTAATTTATCTGAAAAAATGGCTACAAAAATGACATACACTTAAACAAAATTTCTGACTCACAGCTGCTGAAATAAGTTTCCACTGTTATCTACCGCTGTTAGCTCTTACTCTATGTTCTTCCCATTTTTTTCTGCGTAAGAGTAGATTGTTGTAGAGGTATTTACTAATGTAATGGGGTGGAAAGCTGGCAGCCTATTTAGGCTAGCAAAGTAAATATCTCCTAGTGGTATCTCTGTTGATTGCCCTGTATGCTTTTTTACCTGTATAAAGTTCATACAGAATAAGAAATACTAAGGAACTGCAGGTGAAAGAAAAGTGTTACTCTCTTTTGACGGGCAACCCAAGAGGTCAGTAATTACTTTGCAAATTATCTGTGAATATTATCTACTCTCCAACAGCGGAAACTACATCAGTAAGGTCACTTATTATGAAATTTTATGTTTCCATGAAATTACAAAAGAAAAAATGAGGATAAAAATATCATTAGATTTGAATAGTTGAATTTTCTGCCTTGTTCATTATAATAGCTTCTTTCAAATGCCAAATTTTACTCTTTCACTGATTTAAAAAAAAAAACCTGGAAAGAATTAAAGGGATTTACATAAATTTAAAATATGACTAACAGGTACACTTCATAAGTTATTTAAATGCTCTCAGTATGTGTTAAACGCAAATGTGTTGCTTTGTACTCCCAGAGAATCAGCTGCGTTTGACATTTTATAAGGGCTTTGTTAGATTCCAGTCAAGCAATTCAGCATTCAAATTAAATCATAGCTAATGTAAGATTATATGAACTTTTCAGAGATCCTTCACCCCTAACAAAGTTGGCAGCATTTATGTGCTTCTCAAGTTTAGGTTTCTGTTTACCATTCCAGTATTTAGATAAGATGACTAAGGACACTCTTTCCCATTGCTGCCTTTGTTTGTATGTGTGTGTATTGTAATTTCCGTTTCTATGTATATTCTGTGGGAATATAAAAAAGGAAAAGATCATATATGTAGCACAATCCTCATCATATGCACCATATGCAGAATTTACCAGTGGTGGCATCATAATATGGATTTATCAGCACGAGTTCATGCTGGATGATACAAATAAAAAACATAAAGAAACAAGCACATCTTTTCTAACTTATATTGCGTATTTCTTAAGCATGCATCCTGCAAATTCCATAGATTTTTAAAGTCCGTATCATTTCCATCATAATTACCCAGTCTACTCTGGACGTAATGCATACCCAGTTGACAGTGGTACTACTACTGAATTGCTGTACCCAGTCACGATATCCCCTGTTCAGAAAAGATGCTGTAAGAGTGAAGGGGGTTCACAGAGGAGAAACACAACTGGAAAACACATCTTACAGAAAAGATCACATTATTTTATTTAATCACTTTAAAGAGAAGATTAAGGGGTAATAGCATTCCCTGCTCTGGGAATGGAACTTTGTTCCAATCTGTCTTTTATTTTTAATAGTGAAAGCAAAAGTGACTTCCCAACTTTTTGAAAACACTGCAGCAGTGGTATTTCTTATCTCTATCCCGGATTTTTAATTTTCTTTACGTTGTGAATATTGATTAATTCAAAATCCATCATCTGTGTTACAGACTGAATGATTCCAGTGGTAACACTTACAATCTCTGTCTAGTGGCTATTTCTCTAAACTATAGCCCATAGGAGGTCTGGATAAGTACTATTTGCATTATGAAGTGAAAATGTTTCCCTTGAGATACGCACATAATCATTAAAATGTCTGACAGAGTTCTTCTGCAACTGGCCATCACATTCCTCCTGCCACTTCCTCTGGACACTGCATATCAAAGCTGATGGGATGAAGAAAGCATTTACTTATGGTTTTCATATGCTTCAGGCATGCTGAGCCTGACTATCACTTTTAGAATTTCTACATGCATTTGTGAAAGGTACATTAATCTAAAATGCCTACCTACGGTACTGTGCATGTACATATATACAGATAGCAAGTTGCAAGTAAGAATCCCTTGAATTCTTAGTAAGTACAAAACTGTTCCTTATTACACTAAGGTATTCCTCCATCATATACAATCAATCTGTACAAACCATGCTCTCAACTCAATCCTTCTTCACCAAGACCTGCTTTAATTCTGTGAACTGCAGAGAATTCAATAGCAGCTTCTTTTAATCACGAGAGTAATTTCATCTGGAATAAGGAAAAGCTATGGTTAGAGGCTTTTCCCACTTTCTTTGGTAAGTAGAATGTATTCTTTGGATGTAAACGATTGATTAAATGCCCATCACCATTTACAGTACTTCTTTAGATGGACTTCCAGTCAATACAGCAACGTCTCTTTCACCTGTACTGTCACGAAAACATGGCATTTGCTTCTAAATGTAACCCTGAACAATGAACTAACTGAGCAGGGGAAATAGAAAGGCTTCTATAAGGGTAATTTGGGATTGAAACCTCATGAAGGAAGAGAACAGCACAAACAGGCTCTAGGCAGAGTACAGTTCATGCCTACTCTAGCTTCATGTAAACTTACCATGTCAGAATTGCCAGTCAATTACCAAACAAGGGGGACAATAATGCAGGGAAAAATATTCTGTGAAACAGCTCTCATTGGTAGCACCTCAACCCGTTTGTGTCCTACAAGAGAGAAGACTTGGACCAGGGCTGGCGTGGAACAGCTCCTTCCATCCTATGCTCTGCCAAAGTAGAGAACTCATCTGACTTGTACTGAGCCTCTCTGAGGTGGACCTTAGCTGCACGCTGTCATTTAGGATCCTTTTCTAAGGCTGCTCAACATATATTTATGCTCCTTTTCCTGTGTCTCTCCAGACAGAGGCAGGGGTGGTGTTTTTGGCTGGGATCTGAGAAAGGATGTTTGAAAATACAGAGGAAACATATCTGAAAATAAAATTCAACCCAACACCTGTATGACACAATGAAAGGAGGGGCCTAGGGAGTCAGCTTTTAGCTCATGATATCAACTGCAGATTTGCAGCTGGAACTGCTGCTGGTAGCTTGATTTTTCCTGTGAAATGGCAGGACCTTATATATTCTTCTAAATTAAACAGAAGACTGTCAGGAACATGCCACTCCACTGTCATTTTTTTCTGCAGTAGCCTGCAATATCCCCAATTTTGGTCAAATGAGTTCTAAGAATGCGACAATATAGAGGCATCTCAGCTGTCCACTATACAGTGTTGAGTGATTTTGCTAAGACTTTATTTTCAGCATTTGAAAAAAAATAAGTAGGACGTTATTCTCCAGAAGAGCAAGAGCTTCTAGAATGCCTGCCTTCTAAATATTTTCATGCTCAGGACAGGTAATCCCCTTCCTATAGAAACTATTTATACACATCATTTCTTAGTGAATGTTAGCTTTGCTTACCATCAGTTCTAGCAACAAAGAGAAAAAGCTACTGCCCTGGTTTGAGCAACACAGGACTGATTTATCTTCTAATGACTGGGAAAATGGCACTTTTTTAGAAGACTCTAGCGTCTGAATTTGTGAAAATATTTACTTTATAGCCACCTATGGTATGTGGATTTCAAGTTCTCAGTGTTTTCAAGTCAGCCAGGTGCAGGGATGAGGAGGAGCGAGACCTGGGCACTTGACCCAGACTGGCCAACAGGATTATTCCATACTATGAACACCCCATGAATTAAGAAATTTGCTGAGAAGTTCTCTCTCTCCTGTGATGTCTGTGATCCAGATAACTTCTTGCCCCAGTGCCGGACCCCTGAGCCCTTCCCTTCTTCCCAAAGCCATAACACTCGCAGTTTCTGACATTTGCTATCCACTGAGGGAATGCACAGCTTCCTACTGACAGAATTGGCTGAGTATAATCCTTGTATATTTTATATGAGTATCTGGATCAATATTGGTTCTTTAGTGTTATTAATGTTCATTATCTAGTCTTATTCTATTAAATCTGTTTAAACTTCAACCCTCAGGTTTCCTTGTTTTTCCTAATTCCCCTTCCTGGGTGGAGAAGAGTCATTGGGTGATAGAATAATTGCCTGAATGACAATAAATTGTTGTGCATTCCCCAAACCATAAAAACTATGTAGTCAGAAAGTGTAGACTTGAATTAATTGTTCTCCATATGAGTGCTTGTATTAACAGACAAGTAACAAGCTATACCATGCTTTTCTGATTTGGCTACTGCCAGTAATAAATAGTGTTAGAGAAGACACAGATCTGCTGGCTTTGGCTATTAGGTCAGGGGTAGTTCTGTTCAAGGAGAGCCCAACTTTCAGCCTCTTTCCCAATTCTGCTATTAAAATCTCTTTGTGTAGGGCTGCAGCTTAAGTATTTTAACAGCTATCCATACCTAGCCAGAAAATATTCAGTTGTCTCCATCCTGCTGAACTGTTTTGCATATTTCCAATTCTTGGTTCTTTTCTAGGCTTGTGATAGAGGGTGATTTAATTTTATAATGTGATACCAAGCTCAAATGATAAGTGATAAGTATAGCCTGATAAACATAGCGTACTGATATTTAATGTATTCATCTCCACCCTGCAAGTCTAAAAACAATGATCAGTGATTAGAAAATAAGCTTAGCATGATTTTATTTATGGAACATAGTTAATGAAACTGTTTTTCAGTGAATAATTGCAGTAATCAACTGAAATAATAGCAGAAGTGCACAGTAAATAGGTCAGATCAAGTAAAATTCTAGATGTTTATTACCAGATGCCTTTCAACCAATTTCTGTCTCAGGGGTTGTATGGCATTTTCTTATTGGTTTTTATTTTCTTTTCTGCGTATTTCTGTCTGAAATTCAAACGCAGGCTTATGATAACCTCCCTGGGCAATTACCTTCTATTGCTAATAGAGATAACGATTATTTTGCAGGGTTTTCTTTCCTTATTGCCTTGCAGGATAGGAATGACTATAAAAATAGAAAGTGACAGTCTGTAAGATTCTTTATGAAGGTGGCTGACTCGTCTACTCTACATCTTCAAACAAAATTGTAAAATAATGTGGTTGTTTTACGTGTTGTCATAAAATTCATTCACCTTCAATTTGCCCACAGTAGGAATCTAGAAGCTGTAAACTGAACTGCCATATGTGCCATAAGCCACTGCCAGGCGTCGATGCCAGTCTGATGAGTAGATAAGATAACTTTGAGACATTTGTACACTAAAACATATTCGCTAACTCTTCAGACAGGCTTTCTGTGGACCTCTATTTCAAACAGGCACAAAAAGCCAGAAAAATGAGAGATTTCCCTGAAGGGGACATATCCAGGAAAGGAAAACAGCATTTGCTAGTACTGGCTGATCTTAAATCAGCCAAGGAATTTAAAACATGCCAAGTAATGCTGGCCAACTTGGTTTTTAAACTCATAAGCCTTGAAAAATGACAAAACCAGAATTTAATCTGCATATTGGTAACCTTTAGGTTAAGTCAATTATCTGGATTGAATCTTTGCAAGTTGCTAGAGGGTATCACATGCCTGTGCCTATTTGTAAGCACTTTCTTTTTTCATTCTTCAAGATGCACCACAAATTATTATTTGAGCTTTGTGGATTTTGCTGTCATGAGCCTCAGCTAGCATGACTGCTCCTATACTTTGCTATTGAGTTTTACATCGGTTTCATCTGCTCCCAAAGTTTTCACAATTTTCCAAGTGTACCCACAGTCTATAATGAGGCAAAAGTGCAGAGATTCTCAAATTAGCATCAATCCAAGCTAGTAGTTCCACAAGGCACTGTCCTCTGGTCAAGAAACAGCATAGCTAAGCAGCAGAGCTTGTTAGTGTAGATCCAGGGCTAACCCGTGGCAGCAGGACTTCGGGACTTGAGCTAGCTCAGGCCACACCAGATCAAAACCAGAAAGTATGCCAAGCACCAGTGAGCCACAGTAGCTGTCAATACATTCTAAAGATAAGCGTGAGCATGATTTACCGTTTCAGTACCTTCGTTCATCTCAGCAACTTCTGCTGAGTGTCATGAAGAAGACCGCGCCAGGTGACTGGTTGAGGTACCCGCTGCCGTAATGGTGCTGATAACCATAACCCAGGGCACAGGATATTTATGGTTTTGTTTTCTGATGTGGTTTCTCTTGTTGTTTTCAGGTTTTACATACCTATTTATGCACAGATAAGTGTACTAAAACCTAGTTTAATAACCTCAGGACTTAAACCATCTGTGGGAACGAGAGGTAGCTAGAAAAAAAAATTGCTGTATATTAATGTTTGTCTTACATATGTGAACACTGACCTTATTAATACACACATTAATCCTGGTGATGTAACAACCTGCTTTTTTCTTGGTTTGTTAGTTACAAAACCTTATTCCCAAAAACGTTTGTAAACACTCATTCAATTATTTGTAAGCACTAACAAGACAGAGGCTGCCTGCTCTGAAGGCCAGAGCAGAAAGGCATATTTAGTGGCTGCAATTCCAGCAAACACCTCAACGACAACAACAACAACAACAAAGGAAATTAAAGAAGTGCCTGGCAACTTAATTGAAGTCTTGCAACACAAAGAAACGTATAATGAACCCTGTATTTCTCAAAGACCCGATTTGCCTCTCTTCAGAAATTCATAATGAGGTAGCTTCAGCAAACTTCCTCCCACCCCTCCCCAAATCTCTTTGCATCAGGAAAAACTGAAATCTTGTTAACTTGTGCTAAACATAGCCTGTTTCAACTGGAGGGAAAGCTTCTACAGGGATAAATGCCATCTCTACAAAACACTCTCCCCTGGCTGGTAAGGTCCCCAGGTTAATACATATAAATAATGCTTTTGATTTATATTATAGGCAGCTGTAACAGATGAATGGCTTTAATTTACCAAGCTAGAAAATCAGCATTTTTTTAACAAAAAATAAATTCTTTCCTTGCCACTGCAACTTAACATGGCTTAGTAAGGCTTACGTGAACTCTGTAGCAGATCCATAAAGCAGAGGACCTGTGGCTGGCCCCACCAAAAGTATGGCTAGTTTCTGTGTCTGTTAGTAAAGGTGTCATGTGTCAGTCATTGGGGGAGCCAGAGAATACAGTAACTAAATCCCTGACAGTATTTGTTTGAATATCGGCTATGTTTGAAATGTCAAGCAGAAGAATTTGACTCAAAATTCAGCCTTCCTTATCTCTAGTTAGTCTCACCAAAATCTCACCCGGGACACGAAAGCTGAAGAGGTGTTCTTTAGTTCTTACAGCTTTTTACCAGCTGGGTTTTGGCAAATGTTAAGCATTCTCAAATCCATTGAACTCAACTAAAAATTGCCTTTATTGCCATGTTAAGGCTCATATATGAAACACTGCCTATCACAGCCTTAAAGGCTGACAGCGTTACAAAGCAGAGGTACCAGATGGATAACCCCTGGCTATATCCAGCCTTAAAGGAAGATTCTGCTGGCCACTGCCCTATTTCCATTCCCCACACTCTGAAAGGTATTTGGATGTAGTAAGGAAATCATCTGTATCCTCTTTGCTTTTCCCATTGGTGACACTCATTACCTGTAACCATAGTTTAAATTTACCATAGGTTGTGTCATCTGAGACATGTGAATATGTATTCCCAAGTAGCTTGGAACAGATATACCTGCAAATGACCCTTGTTACGCTATTCATTTCTCATTGGGAAATGTAGTGCTTTGTCAGCCTGATGTGGTTTTTGTTTTCTATCATTACCCTCAGACGTCTGCTCTTCCCCTATTTCATCTGGAGTTCAGACAGCCGTAATAATCAACAGACCGGACGGCGTTCTTCTGTTTGCCACTCCTACAGTTTCTCAGTCCCCAGAGTACCAAGACATCAAAGTTCACATTGTGCAAAACTAAAAGCAAGAGCTAACAGGCCAGGTAATCGCTACACTTTTACTGGTGGTGATTCCTGTTCAGTTACAATTCCTGAGATATCCTTTGCAATGTTACTTTATGAAGAGCAATAGTATGTCTAACTAGAAACACCACTTGTTTTTTCTTGTATGACAGTAGGACTAGGACCTCTTTGGTGTTTTTCTTCTTTGTTACCAGCAAGAAAGATAATGATAATAAAAATCACACATCTCAACCTTACCAGTTCTTTAATGCAAAGTTCAATAACTGTATTCTCTATGACTGAATGTGTAGTTTATTGTCATATATCACTCCCAAGGTACTTAGAGTCACAAATGAAAAGACTGAGTTGTCAGAGAGCACGGTTTCCAGTTGAAAAATTTCTTTTTATTTTTTTTTGGCAGGAATCACAAGATGGTGCTATTACACATGGCCGTGAAGACCAATTCTCATCTCTTTTTAGACATTCAAATTCTCCTTTACTGCTAGAAGAAATACCATGTTACATCAGTGTGCATTTGAGATTTTGTTTTTCTCAGATGGTCTTTTGTAACCCCTTATCTCAGTTCCAGGCCTGAGATACAGTTTCTTAGTAAAATAAGTCTGCCAGAGTCAGTCTCACCGAGGCATTTGAAATGGAAGCAAATATTTAAGGGTGCCAAGGGCACAGCCCTGTACAACTTTAATTTGGAGCATTCTAGTTCAAACCCTATGAATGAAAAGGTCAATTTATTGCATGTCTTTTTAGTCATTGCAAGTGACCAATAGTCTAAAATTAAAGCATTGAAACCACGCTGTACAAGGAAATAGTTCTGCTATATAATCTGCATAGTGAATCTGGGTTTCATTTTACTACACTGGTTTAATAGCTTATTACAGCAATCCAGCTGGTGTTCCAGGAATAGATCACTTCGCTGCTATGAGTGGGATTTTTTTTGTTCTCACATTTATCAAATATTCTGGCCAGCTGGCAGTCTTTGCATACTTGGCTCTATACTACACCAGTCCCAATGAGTGCAAATAATCTATAAAACCTTGATGTGGGGGATTAGACGGGTTCTAAGAGGACATCTGTGAAAACATGGGTGAAAACCTTGGAGACTTAGGCAGGCACTTGCCAAAGGTGTGTCTGCGGCTTTTCCACATGGCTGGGTATTATGTAACAACACACAATCATGCAATTGCCTTTGGAGAGTCAGAGAAAATAAACTGAAAACACATAATTAAACTGCACAGGAATATGATTTTCCAGTATGCGGGATACCATTCAAAACCTGCCTCTTAGTCAAGGGACCATATGAAAACCAAATGGAAAAAAAATCATCATATTTTCTTATTTGTACCCATTTAGTCAGGACCTTTCAGTCCTTATTTAGGACGCTGAAAGGTGATGTTTTTCTACTAAGTGAAATAAAGTGGAAATACATTACTCTCACCGTCTGAAGGAATGTTATGAAGGTACAAACCACATAATCAAAATATGGAAGCAGTGCAGCTGAGTGAGATCATAACTGAAAAGCAAATAGAAATAAATAAAAGAGCATCACAATATGACCCATCAGAGGCCTAGCAAACATCCACATAAGATTCACGTGCTGTTGGATAAAGGACAAATTCAAACTGGAAAGGGAGGAATTTGGTTCATAACCGAGACTCTGAACTTAAAGGGTTTATGTGTTGGCATCTAAGTTCACAGTTTAGGCTACAGAGTGGTACTCGTCATTCTTCAGACAATATCCAGCAGCAACAGGACTCAGCTTTCCCAATGCAGATGCTGAGCATCCTTATCTGCACCCCAGGGACTGCCACCTGGCCTCACCCCAGAAGGCTCTGAAGCACCTTTAGCTCGTGTCATACCTGCCAGTCCCAACAGAGAGCTGTCTCCAGCTAAGGCAAGGAGTGCCATGTAATATAACAGACCTATGGGTTGAGTTGTGCTGGCAACCCAGCTATATAAACTATACACTTCTCAGGAGTAAAGCTCTGATGAGCTCTAGTGAGGATGTGAGGACATGAGGACTTCATCCATTAATGATCAAAGCTCAGTAGGAGTGCTCCTGGGGCTCATGGTCTGGCTGAGTCTTATCTGAAAGAGACATGGTTCCTGGTGCTCCAAGACTGTTCCAGGATGTGAACCAAATGTTGGAAAGGGGAAAAAAGGGGAAAATTATCCTCAAAAGTATATCCAAATTAAAATGCTGCTGCTTAAACATTTCAGCGCAGCTCAAATGGAACTAGACACCTTTGTTTAGGCAACAGAATTTCTCTCTGGATGTCTATTTTATTGTGAATTGAATTGATTCATTAATTTTCATTGCCCAGATCTTTTCTTAATATAGCATGAACCCGGACACAAGTAGACCCCAAATGTGTCTTAGTTTGGAACTGAATCCCACCCCCACCCAGGAATGTCCAAATATAATATTAAGAAGTATACAGCGGGAACCAAACAGGTGCTGCTACTAATTGAAGCTTAGGAGTATGTGTAACATATGGATAGGGTAATTAGCAAGTTAAAATGTGCATGATAAAAGATGATAACCAATAGAGAACACATAGTATACTGTATATGGCACTGATTGCACTCCCATAAAGGAGCGGCATGTAGCTCGATTTGAGTAGTTAGACCCTACTGTGTGCCCTGTCAATAACATTATGCTTGTCAGTCATGACACTGCCCTGAATAGAAACAACCTGGGTAAAAATGAGACAGTGATGAGGTAAATTATGCTGCTAGGGAATATTAAACACATCTGATCTCTGGAAGAAATGAGATTGGAAAGAGCTCAATACCCACCTTTTGTGGCCACCTAAGAAAGAGCTGCGCTTGGGTTGGGAAGAGTTGGCTGGGCTTCCTGCAGGGCCAGGACACCTCAGGTGCTGCTGAGGAGCAACTGGACATATCCTGAAGGAAAGCACCACATCTGTGAACACCTTGCTTGTTTGAAAGCTGTTTGCAAACCTTGTTTTCTTGGACCTAGTAGAAACCACCAGAATTAAAAACTGAGTTAACTTGTAGTTTCCAAGACCAGGCCCACAGGGGCTGATGTCAGACAGTCCCTGTACTCACTGTGGTCTAATTCAACAAAAATTCTTCAGATCAGACATGTCCAGTTTCACTTAGGCCACGGGTCCACTGTTCAAAGAGAAAAACACCCAAATATCTGAAGAGATGCTTCCTGAAAGCCTTCCCATCTCCCCCTTCTCGTCCCTCCCCATGCTGTTTTGCACCACCCGTTCCTCTGGGGTGGCACAGCCACTTGCACAGCCAAGCCACAAAACACCACCGTGTGACTTGAACTGATTTAAAATAACATCCCTGAACTTGCCTTCTTCTTTCTTCTCCCGCAGTTCCCCAGGGTGGCACACAGCCTGCCTGCCCCATTGGGTGCCACAGCCTTGCCGAGGTGGGAGGCAGGAGACCCTCAAGCCGAGCTGCCAAACGTTTTGTCTCCTTACACCGCAGCCATAGGTGCATCGGGAAGTTGGGTGTCTTCACTGCCAGTCTCCCACAGCATCGGCTGTCATCTCGGCGAACTGCAGGAGCAGAACTGCTCTCTCAATGGCAGTCAGGAGCGCTTGTCGCTTAATAGTTCATGCTGGATTTTAGGAGAGGTGGCAGGGAGGAGACTGAAGTACTTTTTGTTCCCCAAGAGCTGGGCTATCTCTTGAGTAGCAAGATGTATTGATATTTATTTCAGAATAAAACATATAGATCAATTAGTGGATGAGTAATACTTCTCGCTCTGTTTTACAGAAGTGCCTGTATCACACTGGGTTATATCAGATGTCTTGCAGGATTTTTTTTCAGTGTCAGATACTATCCGCTATATGGGTTGTTCTGTTTAATAAATCCAAAGTAGGTATTCTTTTCTATCTTCCTGCATAGTGCAAGAGAGAAAATGCACACAAAATAATAAAATTTAGCCTTCTTAAAAATCTAATCCGAAATTAAATGATGAAATACAATTTTAAAATCAAGTTAATGGGGAAGATAAATGTAAAGTTAACATAGGAAACTTTAGGAATATCTTTAGAAAATAAATGGTTTCTGGTGTTCTTTTTTTTGGCCTTGTTTTTGTACCGTTTTTCTTATAAGTATGGATGTCAAAAATTCATATTAAATAATAATACATTATATTATGTTATGTTACATTATGTTACGTCATATTATGTTACGTTACATTATGTTGCATTACATTATGTTATGTTATATTTCTTCTCACAGCCTCCACTTCAGAATAAAGGATTTTCTGGTTTATGCTGGGGATTAGGTTTTTCTTAGGGGAATCTGGGAAAGCCATTTTCAAAAATCATTCTTTTTTGATAGGCAACTTATTTTATGGAGCACCACCAGAAAGTTTAACAAATTTTAGCAGCATTATTGCTGCTAATAACATACACTCATACCACATGCATTTTACCCAAGAATACTTTTTAGTCATGTTCAGCTCCATATTTTTGCAATTGCAAAAGTAAGTATTTGGCAGAGAATGGAAAGGAAGACTTCAAAAACTGTGGTAGATAACGCCCTAATGTTCAGCTGAAATCTTACAGATGATCTCTTCCCAGTTTTCCCTGCTTCTTGCTGCTCAGCTCAACTTATGGAGGGAAAAAAAAAAAAAAAAAGCAAAATAAACCTGAAACCAAAAATTAAATATTGATCCCTGTGAAAAATTGCTTTAGCTCTGTCTGTGAAGAAAGAAGCAAGATTTTCTACCAGACAAAGGGCAGGTCAATGTTGAGAATCAGCACAGGCTGCTCAGTCGAACTATTAGTTGAAATAATTGCATCTGCAGGGGATTGGGTTTATCTATGAAGAACATGAGAATCTCTGAATTAAAGGTATATGCCTTAAAAGAGAGGGTAACTACTTTCAGCCTACCAGAGGGTGACACATAAAGTGCAAAAAGAAACCAGTGTGTCTTTTTAACTTTTAAGCATATTTGAATGATTTTACTTATTAACAATTCTTATAAAATAGTATCATTTTGCAAAACTAGGTCAGCTTTAAAATTCTGTAGTTCAGACTTCTCTGTAGTCAGGATTATCCTGGCAGTGGTTTGCTCTTGATTTCTTACTGAAAGGTTATCAAACTTTGTGTTAACAACCATATCCCATTCTCGTGAGATATGAAATAGATGCTATTTGGTCTGAATTACCAAGAAGTTGGAGTGCTTTGATGCACCATGGCATGAGAGAACTGAAAACAATAATTTAGTGCAAGCAGGAAGGATACAAAATTGCAAGGTATGAAAGAACCCCCACCCTTCAAAATACCTCATAATGCTGACAAACAAACAAAAAAATCTCTTATTTTACCGTCTTGGCCTTCTTTACATGCTGTGTAAAACTCAGGGGTAATGTGAAAGCATGAGTAGTCTCTCAAAAAACAGGGACACCTTGCAGAGCTGTAAAGCTTTGACCTAGATCTAGTCTTCCAACAGCTGAAAACTTGAATGTGTCACTTTTATAGACCTGGACAATCAACAACCAGGCTTCTTGTCTTTTATTTCATTAGCTAAGTAAAATTAAAAGAATGAATAGCCTCTGAATAGTTTTAGCTAACGTGCTTTCAGCATTAAAAGATTATCCTTCTTTCACAAAACATTCACTTCCAAGTATTTTGAAGCTTTTTATGGTCATGCAAAAGACAAAAGATGTCTTCTACAGTTTAATGTGAAGATGTTGATAGGTAGTTAGAAAATCTGCTTATTATAAGGCATATATTGCTTATTAAGATATTGTGGAAATACACAACTGAAAACAAGATATAATTTTTTAACTTTTTCTCCATCCTATTGCTTTTCCAGCACTATTTCCTTAGTGTTTTCATTTACATGGTAAAATTCATACACAGGGCTGGATTTTGATACTGTTTTGCCATAGCTTCTGCTGTGTCTCTTCTATTGACTTCTTAATGAGAGCTATCTTGAAAAAAAACCCCAAATAGCTTTATGAAAATGTAGCCTTCTGCAGCTCACTCTCTCTGAGTGACGAGTGCTGTGATTGCAGAGGTGGGAGGTAAGAGACAGATAATAAGAAACTTCAACTCAGAGTATCTTGATGACATATGAAAGATGAATTGAAAGTGCTTTAGTTTAGAAATTAGTTTTCATGGCTTTTAAGGTGATTGATGAGATGACTTTGAACTAGGTCTACCTAGCAGCGGTCACCGTATTGTAACAGCAGAAGGCATGCAGAGTGAACGCGGGTATCACACACTGCAGAGCTATCTGTCCTTCTATTTAAATACATCTGAACAGCTAAAGTTGTCACAATGCTAGGATGCAAATACAGGAAACTTGACTTCTGAAAAACTTCTTTTTTTTTCCCCCATAAGAAAAATGATCTTGTTATAAATAAAACCTGCTGCAGAAGGTAGGCACCAGTTTCAGGAGGACAGGGTAGATAAAAGGTAGGCACACGTGGGGAAGACGAGGGGAAAGGAAAAATGATGAGCACCGGGGTGGGCATCCAACTCAACCCCAAATCCACAAGAGCCGAATGGAAGAGACACTCATCAGAGGCATGGCAGACCAAGGTTCAAGTCTTTGGTCTTCTGGTTCAAATAGGTTTGAACTTGAACTTCCCACTTTAGTTGGTTGTACTCAATCAGTCTTTCCCTGTATAAAGGGGAGCCTGGGAAGGGCAGGCCAAATCAGTCAAACCCTTATGCCCGTGAGCTTGTCTGTGATGTGTGAGACCCTGCAGTGAGCTTTGGTCTCAGCTGACGATTCTGAAATGATATAAGAATCAGTCCCTCTGCCGTTGTCTTTTTTTTTATTTTTTTCTTGCCAAAAGCTTTTAGAGGTTCATCCCAGTGTGGGATAGGATTGTTTTTTTTTTCAATCTTGACAACTTTATCAGAGTGGGGAAAAGCTTTTTGACACAGTTTTATGTGCAAGTATTTTATTTTCCCCCCAGGATATTAAAATCACACTGAAATCTGAACTGGAGATCAAGACTCAGATATGTTTCACTAACATATTAAGCTTAATATTCTGATGAATGTTTAGCTAAGGATCATTAGGTCTGTTAGAAATGATCCAACACTGTTGTTGATTTGAACAATGAATTTTTTATTCCTTTCCTTCTAGTCAATTCTCCTTTCAAAGCCTTGCAAATTACTTTTCTTTGTGGTTCTGCCTTTCAATGGTATAGGTTTACAGAAAGCAATACCAAAAAGATAGGATCATGACTGGCATTCAAATGTCAGGGTGCCACAGTCCCCATCTCCTGATCATCTGGAGCAGGGATGCTGGTGGAGACCTCTGCTTCCCTGTCCTAGACTGCAGGGCTCATGCAGCATCGCTGAGCCTCAGACAGGGATGCCTTCCTGAGTCTTGCATTTTAAACACACCTCATGAGACAGCTAACTCAACCTTCCACTTAAAAGTGAGATCAATTATATTTTAATGACATACTCAGGCAGCCCATTCTAGTGCTCATCTCTAATTTTACGACTGGAAAGTTTTCCTAATGTCTAATTAGGATCTCCCTTACTGCAACTTAAACCCCTTACTTTATTTTCCAAAATACTTTATTTCTTCCTGTACACACTAGCCTGGCTCTCTTTCCCAAATCACTTCTCACAATACCTTCTTTTGTTGTTTTTGGTTTTTTTTTGCTCATGGATCATGTTTTTTTGGAAGTATCACAGTAACATACAGTAACATATACCACACCACGGGATTAGTTTTTTTCCAGATTTAGTTAACTGCCAATAAGACAGGGAAACAGATGTGGCAAACCTTGCTTGCTTACAACTTCTTACCCAAAGCAGCTTTCTAGTCCTTCACCCACAAGCAAGGAAAGCAACAACCTGTATTGGGATGCTAGTCCAGAACTGGTCCTCAGTGGTGAAGACTGAGAAATGCAGGTAAGAGAGCATCCAGACTGAGGGAAGCAAGAAAAGTACAAGGGCATGAATAAAATCTCATACTTTTTTTCCTGAAAGTGTTTTGATGTGCAAGACTGTGCAAACTTCTGGCGCTACCCCAGCTTTGTTATTCAAAAACTAATAGTTATCACCATATATTGAGATTTTGGATGGTTCTAGCACAAGAGAGATTTTTGTCTCTTTGACGTATGAAGTCTAGTCTGCATTTTGTGAACGTTAAACATCCCGAGGGACTCCGGTTTTGACAGAAGGATTTTTTCCTGCCATCTCAATCATACATTCATTTCTGTTCATTTTCCTGTACTATAATTTGGAACTAGTACATGTGACATTCTTCCACTTCAAATATGACTAGAGTATAATGATGTTATCTTCCTATCATTTGTTGAGTATTATGGCCCCCCATTTGACATAAAATGGTTATCTAAAAGTTTGAGATTCCACACACAGATGGAAAGGCCAAGGATGGAAAATGGTAATTCAAGTGTTATAATTTCTTACATGTACTTTAAAAATGGTGGTTGCAGCCATCAACTGCAATGAGATTTAATCCTACCAGAAAGAGAAGTTTGAAAATATTAGTATTTTGGGAATAAGACTGTTTCCATGGGAGGGGTATTTATGTTTGTTTGTTTGGTTTGTTGGTTTTATTATTAGTTGTATTTTAAACTCATGCTCTATCTTTAACTGAATGAACTAAGAGGAAACCCTTAGTGGTAGCAGTGGTAGCTGTCCAGTAATGTCCTTGAAGCTGGAATAGCTGCTAGGAAGCAGTTTGTGGAAAGTGTTGCTTCTTTTTTTATGCCTTATGGAATTTTCTAGCACACAGTCTGGCTCTTTTTGTTATCTGCCAGCAAATCTTTGAATGCATGACCCATACCAAAATCTACTTACAGGGTGAAAAACCTAAGTATCATTTAGTGTTAAGCTGATTAAAAAAAAAAGCTGGTGCTTGGAGAGACAGAATGTTGGGTTTGAGGTATTTTTTCTTTAAAAGGCTCTAATCATGCTTCATTTCAGCTTCAGCATCAAATAAGAAGGTGTAAGTGCAGGAATGAATATTTACAGAAAAAAGTAATAGAAAGATTTCTAGAATAATTCAAACACATTAGTTGTGATAATTAACCATTAAAGAAAAATACTAGTAGCACCACAAATTAATAGCAATATAAATATTCATAATTTAAAGCCTTTTAAAACAGTCTATTGTGCAGAAGACTAATTTAAATCTAACCCCATTTTTTAAATCAGCACATTCAGTCAAGCTTAAAAATGAATATGTATAAACTGCTTATTAGACACTGGATGTGCAGTATCAAGTGGCATGTGTTTAGCCTACTGGAATGAGGTTTCTGTCCAGAGGGTCTCACTGCAACCGGATGGTGACTTGAAGCAGCTCCTGGGCAAAATCTGTCCCTGTCAAAAGCATGAGCCCCATGGTGGTCTAAGAAATTCTTACAAACTGGGGCTTTTCCAAGAAGCAGGCAAGGGGTCTGAGATAAAAAGGACTGTAGTCCCTGCATGTGTCATTGTTACCCAAGCTTGGCTTTGTGTCCTCATTCACAGATTATTGTGTACCAGCTGAAGTCTTATCCTGGGGCTCTGATACCCTGCCTGACACCCTTACGCCCAAGCAGAAAGGCGTTGAGAAAAGTGGTAAGGTAAACATTTTGGGAGGCAGACATGTGCCTGATTGTCCAGATGATGAGACCTGCTAGGCCGAAGCCTAGCACCCGGATACCCATGCAACGCAGAAAGAGAAGCGTCAGGGTTGGAATACATCCTTCTACTTGGAGCAATACCTGATGAGCAGTGCCAGGAGAGCATCTCCGCTCTAGCAATGTGGTTTTTCCTTTGTCTTTACTCAATAACTTAACATCACCTGAGAAAGCCCTTACATGGCTTTACATCTAGTCCTATAGGTGAAGGTAACTTTCTGTCTGCTTCGTCATGCCTTTGCTATGTGGAGCAAGGGTCTGAAAGGGTCATACCATGGCCTTCTAGATGACATTTATCTTTTGTATGTAATAGGAGTGATACTGTTTAGCAATTGATCACAGGGAAATATTTATTGTGGGTTGCTAGGAGATCAGGAGACCTTAATGTTCATTGTAAAATATATTCATTGTTAGCCCACTGATAGGTATTTAATTGTTTTAATAAATCCACAGAAAACAAAACCTGGAGATCCTTGTAGCTCAGATATGCTCAGAATTGTGAAGTGATTTGGCCATTCATTTTCTCTAAAAGTTAAGTCACATGAATCTGCGCAGTTACAGTCTTGGACAGCTCTGAAAATGTAAGTGTTAGATTAAAGTATTACAGGAATTACTGGTCCCCTCGGCCCCGTGCCCCATCGGAGCTTTATTGCGCCATGGCAGTAGAAATGTTTCATGGCAGTTATTGTAGAGGATATAGCGAGCAGTTGTGCTGCGGGCTTTACAGAGAGATTTATTGCGGTTATATTTATAGGATGAAAAGAGAGGTCTCAACTGCAAGAAAAGCCCCGCAGAGATTAGTCATGTGGATCTCCAGGAGAAATCCCTCCTGGCAGCAAAGCGGGGGCAGTGGGTTTCCCACCTCCTCCTGCCCACCTTCATCTTGACAGGCAGCGCTGTCTCAAGCCAGCTGTGGTCTCCCTCTCCCTGAGAAAACAGCTGGCTCTGGCACGTTTCCTCTGGCTGAAGTTACACAGCAACCCGTGAGCATTTCCCTCCCCGTGCAACATTTTGCCCTTGCTGATCGCAGCTTTTCGTCTGGAGAGGAAGCCTCTGCAAGTGTGGTTAATGGGCAGGGAACACCAGGGGAACAGCCCCACCGATGGCGCTTTGCAATGAGTAGAACAATCTAGCACTATTGATCCTGGCTCCACTCTTGGGCATAATTTGGAGATTTTGAAGGCATAAAAAACCATTTTGGTACATTAATCTGATTTTCTATATAACAAAGAGTATAGAACTTTCTGCATTAAATTCGTTTTGAGGTAAAGAACTTTTATTTAGCTGGAGGTATGGCAGGCAAGAGTTCCCTCTTGGCTGAATGAGGTATTTGTAAAGAAGAAATTTGAGGTTGGACTGCTGATGCAGCATGCCTCTTTTACAGTCCAAGCAGTTCCTCACAAGTCTGGTTTGTCTGGTTTTACCCAAAAAGACATGGTACCTTGATCTTACACTAACGCCAAAGTAACTTTCTCTCTGACCACCAAATTTTTACTGAAAAATTGTGCTGATCCCAGATTAGTATGTTGAGAAGAAATTGGTTTAGTCTAATAGTTGCAGCATATCAAATGTACGAACAACCCCAAATCATAACAATAAAGGATTAGCCTTTAAAAAAAATACAAATGGATTTCTTAGTTTCATCTTTTTAAACCCAGAATATCATTAACATCTATTGCACAAATAACACAGATAAATTATGTCTTCATTTTTTCTTCCATAAAATGTCATGCTTTCATCCAGTCTAAAATGGGGGGAGTGTGGGTGTGTATTTGGCTCTTTTTATGATTTTTAAAAATTATTCTCTCAGTCAGAGCTTCTAAGTTTTCCCACCTGTAAAATGAACATAGGTACCTTCTAAAAACACCGTATCAACAACATTTCATTGCTGTCTATGCATTTGTTGCAAAGTTATTTTAAAAATACTATGCAGCATATGCATAGGAAACAGGTGTTTTATTTAAATAAAAATTGGTTATTATAAAAATCTGATTTTAGATAACAAATGATATAATTTGCTTCATGTCATCACCTCTGGTAGAGGAGAGAGCACTTTTAATTACCTCCTTGTGGAGAAATTAGCACATCCATCTGCCTTATAAGTATACAATTTTTTCTTGTAATGTAGGCAACACCTCTGTACCAGAAATCTTTACAGACAATAATAGAAAGCAGCCTTAGAAGGGACTGCTAGAGGTCATGAAGGAGATAACTGTCGCAGCAGCAGCTGTCCGTAAATGCTGCCTGATGCTGGTGTGTGTCATCTGTTCCCCAGATCTCCAGTGATATATGTCTGGTCTTCAGGCAAAATGCAGCAGAGAGCCATTTTCCCTTAATTTCTGCAGAAGAAACAAAGGTGTTACTCTGGGTATAGTAAATAGGAAACTGCTTTCTGAATTCATGAAAACCATTTAAGTTTATAAACCTGGAAAAATGAGAACTTGGACCCATATTAGCATTACAAGCACATAGATCTTGGTCGTTTTGGGTGATTGTGTTTTTCTGGGTTGGCAACCACAGAAAGATCTGAGCATGGTCAGGGGGGTATTGGGGCTGGGCCCCCATAAAAGTGGCAGAAAAATTAGCCCAGCTAAAGTGCATCTACACAAATTCACGCAGTATGGGCAACAAACAGGAGGAGCTGGAGGCCATTGTACATCAGGAAAACTACAAAATAGTTGCCATCACAGAAACTTG
>VXAK01011181.1:272-21693 GCA_013399435.1 Arenaria interpres
TCCACCAGCCGCCTCCCCCCTCCCCCCCAAAAAAAAAACCCCAAACCAAACAGAGGAAGGGGTGATTAGAGGGCCCTTAATTATTTTCAGTGGGCTGTTTCCAGCCGTTCGGCCATGGTTAAGATCAGCCGGGCTCTTGCCCCCTCAGTTGGGTGCTCCTGTAAACTGTGACAGCTGGAAGGCTTTGGCAGCGAACCTCCCAAATAAAATTGTGTCGTTGTTACGAGTCCTGGAAACTAACCCATCATCCTGAAAGCGGCTCGTTTGTAGGAGGGGTGCTGAAGCAAAAACGGGCGGTAGAATTTTCAAGACAGTTTTAATGCTGAGTATTCAAGAAGTTGAACTTGATACTACGTGTTTTCAGTGAAGTATAATACAGATCTGCTTAATTAACATTTATTCTGTGGTTTTGTAGTTTGTTTGTGTTTTTTTCCTCTTCGTGTCCCTCTGCTGGGCAGAAATAGAGACACTGATCTCTTCTGCTGAGCTTGTAGATGATGGATAAAGACCAAGTGTCTTCTATTGCTCTGATAGATAATGTGGAAGAGCTGCAAAAAGGAGTGAGGTTGTTCTAACAGAATGAATATCCTTCAAGCTTAGGATCATACAGTAAAAATTCTTTCTCTCTTTTTTTTCTGTAAATGCTGGGGCCCATGAGTAAGACAATTTCTTCTTTTCCAGCCTATACTAGCTGAAAGTTCCTGTCCTGCTTTAGTGTGTTTGAGGGAAACTTCTGGCTTCCCTTTATTTATTAGCTAGATAGTGAGTCCCCAAACACTGTCAAAGACAGCGGCTTGGAAGTATTCCCAGTAGCTGTCAGTGGAGGTAGATGGGTTTTGTGGACGGGGTGTTAGCTGTGGGCCTCAATTATACCCTGAGGCTTTTATGGGAGACTCTTGCCAGTAAGTCCTTATCATAAGTATCAGGAGACCCACACTGACTGTTGCTACAGCACCACTGTCCTAAACCATCTGTAAGTTGAGAATGGAAGGAAGAACGATGATTTTGAAGTACAGGACTGTACGGCACAAATAGAAATTGTTTATCTGGTCTGTTCCTGGAGGAAACCCATGAAATCTTCAGTGTGATTAAGATCAGTTGATGGTGAATAGTTCTTTCCCTTCTTAGTCCCATGACTTTGTTTCAGTGTCTTCCTCAGACTTAAAGGGGAAAGAAAACAACAAAAAAAACCCAGAAAACTTCAAACCTGTCATTAAGGCTGTCGCATTAAGGTTGAAGTTGCACCAAGTTATTCTTGAATTTAGATTCTTTGCTTTAAGTTTCCAGCCCCAGGATACAGGTCTTCCCAAGTCAGTGAGAAACATCATCTGAGGGCATAGTTAAATTGTAAGTAGCTGTGGTCTGTTGCCAAGAAAACCCACAAGCCTATCTGGCACAACAGTTTCTATCCCTCCACCACAATCTGCTACTTTCCGCGTTTGCCAGAAGTGTTCTGTGGACCTCTTTGTAAAAAGCATCACCAAAATTACCTGAACTTTTAAGAGATAAAGCTAAACTTGGGGGAGGGAGGGTATGAGAAATATGAGGCCAGGTTTTTTTACTGCAGAAAACAAATTGCACAATATTTTTCTTAGCTCAGAAACAGTCTGTCATTATGAAGCAAGCTTCATGACTTGCAGTATTTTCTCTTTAAATAATGCTGAGGCAGGATCATGGATGTGGGATGAAACTCAGCCCTTGGATAAGGATTTGGGTGGCACTGGAGCTGATAATGTCCTTGGCTTTCAGTTAGCTCATCTGTCTTCTACTCTCTCAGAGGACCAGTACTTCAGAATAAAAGTATGGGAAGAGACCGTAATAATCTTGCTTCAGGAAAAATAAAATAACAAATAGACAGGGATTTCAAGCACAAGACTTTATTAAAAAAAAAAAAGAAGTATTTAAAAAAAGAGTTCTCAAAGGGCACAGTGGAAAGAAAATGTTTCAGGAGCATAATAGCTGTTACAAGAAAGAAAAAAATACTGTGCCTTGTCTATGCAACTAATTATGTTCTTGCAAGCTTAGTGCTGGAAATGGCAAAATGAAATCGTAACTCACAAGATGTTCAGAAATGTAATGCTTTTGTGAGGGAATGGGAATATAGTTTTACTTCTGAGTTGTAGCCACAGCTTGTAAGAAGAATTTGCGGAAGGGCACTTCTCACTGTCTGCCAGAACAGTTTCATTTTGAATGATGACTAGAAAAGCCCAGCACTTCCATTAATACTACTGTTTATAATGAAAATCTGGAAGTGTACAATGACTTTAATAGTCTTAATTTCTTTTTTTTATGAAGCTCTTTTGAGAAAAAGAAAAAAAGGAAAACATTTCTGAAGGCAGCAACAGTACTGCAGATTGCAGCCCTCCTTGTCCTGACTCTCTTCTGGTGCTAAAGAAGTTGGACAGGATACTGTCTGAGGCCTTTTCTAGGTGCATCTAGCTGCTGCTTTCGTCTAAGGCTGTTTAAACATTTTTATAGTAAGGCTGCGGATACCTTGCGTATGCCTAAAAATGTAGACAGACAGGTTAGACAGCATAATAATTCTTGGGTATCTTACATCTTATGTGTCTCATCTGAATTGGTGTTTCTGATGGTCACTGCTAGCTGAGAAAGTTATGGTTTTGTTTGGGTTTGTTTGTTTTAAAAAAGAGTAACTAGATAATCATTTCAAGCTATATGTAGTCACTAAAGATCAGAGGTTCAAGAGGAAAGGAAAATAAGCTTTTCTCCTAATCCTGGAAGATTTTGCTGCACAAGAAAATATGGCATGCTAAAATACGTGTGAGAAGCTTGTAGCCTTTCTGTGCTGGCACTAGGCTGTCCGTGCTGCTTCTCGTTTGTGCATGGTAAGGCTGGCAGGAGATGCTTGCTCCCCAGTTATTTCAGAGTGGAGTGTGTTGGGAAGAGTGTCTTGGAATGATCTCTGCTTTACCTTACCTGTTTTTAAAGGCTTTTCCCATTCACAAACCGAATGCTCTAAAGCTCCTCTTAGTGAGCTGGTAAAGCTGGCAAGAGATTGCAGGTGCTGGCAGTGCAGATGTGAGCCTTGGAAAGAGCATCAATGGAGCATCAGCGTTTCAAAGCAAAGTTCAGAGCATCCAAATACGACTTGAGGCGAGGAAGTTATCGTGTGAAGAAATCTCGCACAGAGTATGTTTTTTTTAATCTAACCATTTCCTGCTATTCTTAATCATCTCCAACTGTAATCAAAAATAACTATAGTGATTAGCCTGTTTACTCATTAGCATCTGCTAGCAGTAAATGTGTCTTTCAACATCTTGCTCCTCCTGGGTCCATTCACCTCCTTTCACCCCCGCTGTGGTCCTGGGGAGTTCTTGGCCTGGACCCCATCTGCCTCCCCCCCTGCGGTGGCGGATGGGCATGTCTCCTCAGTAGGTGCATTAGAGGATCTTGCTGTTGGTAGGTGCGTTGGTGGGTGACAGAAAGGGCAGGTCTGCTGCTGTTTTCCTTTCACCTTCTTCCTCCTTTGTATTAGATTGAGTCTTTCACTAGTGGAGTGGGTGGGTGATAAAAGGCAGGTCTGTCTCACTGTTGTTCTTGCCCTTTCTTCCTCCCCCGTACAAAGTGGTGCTGTTTCACTGGTGAAGCAGCTTGTGGAAGAGGATCATTCTCCTTTATAGTACCGGGCTTTCTGGCAAGGATGTCACTTAGGGCAGCAGTCTGGAAAGCCCGGACTAGCACCTGACGGCCAGCAGACGTGTCCTGGTGGTGTGAGTCTTCCGTCAGCTTCTCTACCATGGCCAGAAATGACCTAAGTTGTCAGTTAATGTATTAGATGGATAGATGTAGGACGCCTAAAGAAAAGATGTGCAGAGCTGAAGTAGCTCATCCATCTCAGCAGCAGAGGGATGGCTGGGCTGACCCTGAGAGAGGGGTTGGGGGGGCAGACACGTTTGGCACTGGCTCCCCCAAAACCCAGGGGAGCTAATTTTACTCTTCTCTAGCATACTGCAGGGAATTTCTGTTAAAGGAAACTGATATTTCAGTTGTAGAACAGAACTAAAATTCTTTCATGGCTAATGAATCCTCTGGAGATGGGTCCTGCCACACACTTAGTGGCTGTCACAGACAACAGTCCTCTCATTCAGCTGAACCATAACTCAAGACTCTTTCTTGTGTGTTCAAAGGTAAAATAATACAACATACAACGCAGAACAGCTGGGAGTTAAAGGTAGACTTAGAAATACAGTATACTTGCATGTATTAAATATTCCCAAGTAAAATTGCTAAATAGCTTAGGTTTTTATCCCTGTGTAGATACCTGCTTCTTGTACTTAACTTTGACAAATGAGTATCAACCACAAAAGGAGGTTAATGTGTCTGCACTGTTAATCAGGCTTTTTTGTCAAGACGGTAAATCAATGCATTCATGAAAGATGAATATTGTAGGACACCCACGTTCTCCAAAAAGTTGCATACAAAGCCAGGCTAGTTTTGTATTAACACATTAGGATTTGGAAATCAGGGTGACTTGTCCCAGATGATCTTGTAAGGAAAAAGGGCCCTAATAATTTCTCTGATGCCAGTTGCAGGAGAAGGACGTGGAAGGACAGGTTCTGGCTCCGGGGTGTGCAGTTGCAGGAAGCCGTGAGAGAGCTGCTGTGGAGAGGTGCTGCACATAATCCTGTCTGCAGATGCTGTGGGTATGTCCTATGACATTTAACATGTGACAGTTAATTGTAGCAAGGTAGCTAATGAGGCAGATCTTTTGCTACTCCGGTCTGTATCTGGTGTTTGCGTACGTGTATCTTCTCTGCAGAAGCAGGTGAAGTAATACTTAAACGATTCTTCTGGGTTGAGTTTGTGTTGCTGCTGCAAGAGCAGGGGTTGAGCAGTGATGTACAGGAAGCAACTGAAGCTCGTTGGGAACTCCACCACATTAAAGCAGAGGAAATGAGGTAAATGAGCATGTGTTTTGAAGCACATACTGAAAATACAGAATGCTAGTCTTAAGCACAGTTTGGAGTCTTTGGAATTACATGGAGGGCTAAGTCATCAGTTTCTATGAAATAAAATCTGTCCTGCAAGAGCGTGTTGGGTGATAGCTTTCCGATGACTTGTGGTAGCACTTCTGCTGTCTCTTAAAGGTTTCCCCAAGCAGTGGTGTCAAAAATTTTAAGTCACTTGTCAGCGCCGTTGATACTACTCACAGCCCTGGGGCAGCAGATTGCTTGCATGGCTTCCTAATGCTCTGGCAGACTGGAAGTTAAGACTGCTGAGTGATGTAGTCCATCTTTCATGTGATGGTAATGGTTTTAAACTGAAAGAGGGTAGATGTAGTCTAGATATTAGGAAGAAATTCTTTACTGTGAGGGTGGTGAGACACTGGAACAGGTCTCCCAGAAAAGTTGTGGATGCCCCATCCCTGGAAGTGTTCAAGGCCAGGCTGGATGGGGCTTTGAGTAACCTGGTCTGGTGTGAGGTGTCCCTGCCCAGGGCAGGGGGGTTGGAACTCGATGATCTTTAAGGTCCCTTCCAAGTCTAACGATTCTGTAGCTTCTGATATGGATAGAAGTCTTCTGAAGAAGAAACGTACAGTTTGCAAAGTAGGTGGACGCGTGTGGGTTCTGGTTGGTGCTGGCTGGAGAGAGGCTGGCATGACTGGCGTGCCTGCCTCTTCCTAGCACAGTCTGGAAGCAGCGCTCCAGTAAGATGTCTCTGTGGGGCAAACTCTGCCCCAGCACTCCCAGTGTTTGGAACTGAGTTTTAACATCCAAAATACTGTATTAGATTCTGCTATTAAGTGCTACCAACTGTATTTCTTTAAGTAGGTGGGGTTTTTTTTCAGATTTCAGACATCATCCAGTGACTGAGTTTTTTCCATTTAACCCTTGGGAGTTGCTCCTTGGTTGTGCAAGGTCCTAAGCTTCTACTAGAGTTTTACCTACCTAGATGGAGAGGTGGAAGTGCAATAGGGATTTAAATCAACTGTTTGATGGGACAAGAGGTGAACGTAACAAAACTTTAAACCAGTGTTCAAACAGGGTAACAGAAGTTGCTGTCAGTAGGACCATGTGTCAAATATGTCACTTTGAACAGATTGCGACAAGTGTCTGTGGTAACAACCTGTGTGTCCCTGCTTGTGAAGCAGAACTAGGGAAACCTACTAAAATTGTACAATACGAGAACAACAGAAAAATGGCACAAGGAACGTGCAAAAACTCAACAGAGGGTTACAGAAACTCCTGGCTTTGCTCCCCTCCAAATCATGACCATCTTTTGCTGAAGAGGAGGAAGTTTGGTCCAAGTGGTCCAAAGACTGACTTCAGGGGCTTGAAAAACAAAATGGAGATGGGGTAGGGTAGTGCGGAGTGTTGGGTGTTTGGTGTTTCTAGTTCTCATACTGGTGTCTTTTTCAAATGCAAGGTAACTGAAAAAAACACACCCCAAAAGACAAATGAATATCAAGGTAGATAGTTCTGACAAGCTCTTAGCTTCTCTGCTTTCAGTGGAGCCTGGTCTTGCTAGTCCTTTAAGAGTAAGTTAATGCTTAGTTGTAATGTCAAATTGAAAAATTACAGATGACATAAGTGCATCTAGCTCTGCTTCTGGAACGCACCAGATGTTTCTCAATGCTTGGCATCCAGCTTTCACTTCTGGTGATATTCATAGCTGATTTGTTGTGCTGAAAGCAGAACCTAAACTACTACACTGATTTTTAGCCAGTCTAGAAATATTTGTAGGTTCCATTCCTTCTTCCATCTTAGATTCATGGACTGAGGAATAGCAAAGTGAGCCCAGGTTTGAATACCACACGTGAACTTAAGCTAACTGATTCAGTTTATTTAAGAAAAACTTTAGGGTGATTGATTTTCAAGGCAGCGTTTTTCTCAGGATTTCTCTATCAAATTGTATTTTAAACTGGTTATAGATATTTTAAATCTCTCAAGCCAAAGTACCAGTTGGACAAAATGCACAGAAATGTCTTCCAGTGGTCACTTCAGGAGTTTTATTGCTCTGCAAACTTGCAGTGAAGAGATTTCTATGCAAATATTACTTGGTTTAGGGTACCCACCCCAAAAATTTGGCAATAAATCATAACTTTAATGAGAACATTGCTGTGGTAGTACTTGGTGCACAGTCCAGTGAAACTCTTTTATGAAATTTAAGTCAGTTGCCTTTACGTGTTTCTGCTTTTAAGGCAGATATTAACAGAAGTCTGAAAGTCTTTTTTAAAAAGTCATGTGCACTTGAGAATTTAACTTCTTGCTGTTTTCACTTTAACTGTTGCAGCTTCATCATAACCTGCATTTTTACCCCCTTGAAAACAGTATAGCTCTTACCATAGAAACGGAGGGGGGGGGGCGGGGATAAAAATCCCACGACTCCACAGGATTAAGTCCATTTTTTAAAATTCTGGCTAATTAGCTGTGCAACTTTTAGAAAGAACACCCTGGCTAAGAACTGTCCTTTTCTATCTCTTCTTTTCATAGGGCAAAATAAGAAATCTGTGTGTGATAACCTTCCGTTAGCTGCCTTTGAGAGCCTCAAAGGGAGTCTGGTTTGCTCTACAGCATTTCCAGATTTGCTTCACAAGTGTAAGGAAGCTGAATGGATAACCTCTCTCCTTACCTCCCACAGCGGGAAATCTTCCACTGACTCCATGTATGAACTTGGATAACAACTATCCTTTAAAAATAGCACAAGAGTTTACATATATTGGCAAATATATTTTCACTATGCTTAGGGAACAGTAACTACGTTGTCTCGGTCTCCATGTGTAGAGAACTAGGTGATAATTAGAGAGATGTGAGAAAACAGAAGAAGACTTGATTCTGAGAATGTAGTTAGGTGTGGTACTTGGGTGAAGCAATTCCAGGAAAGCCACATCATTCTCAGCTCTTTGGTTTTGCCTGCTGCCATTCCCACCATGGACAATTTCGGTCATTCTCAGTGCTTGGTTTTTTAATGAATAGAAAATGGCATCGGTGAAAATCTAGGTTTGCTGTTTACCCCTGTAGGATCACTAGTTATCTTCACTGCTCTGTTGAGTTTGCTGGACCATGCTCGTCCTGTGTGGGGGAAATATTTAGCTGGGACTTTTTAAGGTGTTTAGATACTTTGGGCGTCTTTTAAAGAGTATTTTACCTTTCCCCATTCACTGTATGCACTTTAAGTGTAATTGGTTTTTATGTCCTTCTAAAACAGATGTGCAAAAAAACCCTCCTACAGCATTACCTTTCAGAAGACTACTGTGCATCATAATTTTTATTTCTGCTTCTTGCTGCAGCTGTTGCTGTCGTGCTGAAAGGAGTATAAAGATTTTGCAGCATGTACTCGAACAGAGTCTACTGTGCATCGTTGAAGATAAGCTAAAGTTGCCGTTTAGAGCTGTGGTTTAGTTTTGCTTAAGCTGCCCTCCAGAGTAATGCAGCTGTCCCTTTGCCCTCCATGGAGTGTGCAGTGCTACGTGCAGTGTGTGGAGGTTCTGCCAACCTTCAGTGAACAGACCCGGGTACTGCCATCCGCTGGGGAAGGTTGGTGGGGTGGCCTGGACCGGGGACCACATCGCTGCCAGATTGCAGTTGCCCATATAATTTATGCAGTCCCTCGTGGACAGTTACATTGTTAATAAGGTTATTTCAAAGCACATGAAAATAGTAGGTCATGCTCATGTAAAAAATGACATTTTTTATGGGATATTAGGAATACCAGAAAGTCCTTCCCTGATAACTGAACTAAGGTAGCTGCTTGTGCTTTTGTTCCCATTTCCAGGCTGAACTTTAACAACCTGTAGGGTGGGCAAAGTAAGTGTAGTCATATAATACTGCTGTTCCTTTAATGCCTTTACAATAAGGGGAAGAAGACTTGCTTCTCTAAGTTTGGAGTTTGTGGGGGTTTTGCCAAATTTAAAAAGGGGAATAGTGCCTACAGCAAGCTAAATAGCGTAAGCTATAGGAAAGGGTATATAAAATAGAAAAGTTATTTATCTTATGGAAGCTGAAGGTAGTGTCTTTCAGGATAGTTATTCAATAATAACAGCTTAAAACCAAGCAAGTAAACAAACAAAACTCCTTCAGCTGGTCTTACCTAGGACATTTTACCTAGCTTTTTTCTTGCCAAGCAGATGACTCTTCATAAAACCAGTGAAGTGACTACAAGTTGGCTTTTATTTCCTGGCCTTATCTGAAATGGGATAATACTGACCAGTGTAGTTAAGGTCTGGCTGGTTGGGTTTCAAGTTCCAATTTCAGTTCAGCAGTTTCCAGACAAATGGGCTTGCTCTGGCTTCACTGAAGCCAAAGCAGGGCTCCTATTCATAAGCTCATTGCTTATTTTGGATTAGGTATAAAGTAAATATTGTGAATAATGTTGTTCTTTCATTTGTCCACTTAACTATGTAATGGATTCGGTTTTGTGTAGGAACAACAAGTGCCAGCACAGACAATAATTTGCTTGCTTCTCTAACTTACAGGAGATAAAACCACTTCAGCAAAAGGCCATTTTTTTCCCCCTGTCATGTCACAGTAGATTATGTAAGGATTGCGTTTAAGCCGTTTCAGTACAGTTAATGTTTCCTCCTTTTGAGGGTGACAGGGTGATTGTTTTTTTTCAGGGACTGTTGTTGCAAAAACATCCCCATTTCTAGGCTGTAGGATGTCACCTTCTGCCTGCTTTCTCTGCTACATTAGCTGTGGCACCGAGAAGAGAGATAACAAAACCCATATTATTTCCTGTTCTGTCCGGTTGCCATGATGATTGATCTTTTGGTCGTGGGGTGGGGAAGGGGTATGTGGTGCAGGGCAGGACAGGTCCTTTGCACTGCCTTAATTGTTGCTTTAAAAACACATGCCAGTGAACTTGCTGAAACTGAGGACGAAATTTCAAGAGAGGGTTTGAGAAGGCTGTAAAGAGCAAGACCTGCTTGATTGATCTTCATAGGCTAAACATAGGTAGACTTGATCTTACGATGATTGAACTCCACTATTAAAATGAAACCCTACTCTTTTCTATCTTTTCTTCTTAAAGAAGGTTGGTATAAACTGTGCTGCTTCAGTTCCATCTCCTGAAAAGATGCAATTAATAAACAGGATCAGAGCCTGGAAAAAGGCAAAATTTTTAATGGGTAAAGTCCCTCTCTAGTGTTGAGAGCGAATTGATCTATTGCGTGAAACAAGGGAGATAAGAAACCCTATCTATCTTCCCCAGTACTGGAGTCTGTAATGTGACTGGGGAAACTTGTGGAGGGGTAGTCTAAATTTTATTTTGGAGCACAACATTTCTACTGAAGAAAAACGTAATGTTTCTTTTCTAAAATAAAACATTTGCATAAGGAATATTATTTTTTTGAGTAATGCATCCTGTGATTGTTGTCACCCACCACTGAAGTAGCTTTTTCCTGTAGGTTCCCATGCCTGAACTACTGGTGCCCGGTGTACTGTGAGTACTACTGTGATCCTTGTGCCAAAGGCATGACTTTTTTTCCTTCCCATTTAGGGACTAAACAAATGTCTGAAGTCACCTATTGCAGATATGCTCGAGCACTTGCTAATTCATCACAGGCTGTTCATAATCATGGAATTGTACAAGTTGGAAAAGACCTTTAAGATCATTGAGTCCAACTGTAAACCTAACACTGCCAAAACACCACTAAACCATGTCCCTCAGCACCACGTTTACATGTCTTTTAAATACCTCCAGGGATGGTGATTCAACCACTTCCCTGGGCAGCCTGGTCCAATGCTTGACAGCCCTTTCAGTGCAGAAATTTCCCCTAATATCCAACCTAAATGTGCCCTGGCACAACTTGAGGCCATTTTTCTTGTCCTATCGCTTGTTGCGTGGGAGGAGAGACCAACCCCCACCTCGCTACAACCTCCTTTCAGGCAGTTGTAGAGTGCATATAATAATGATGGTGGTGGTTCTTATGTTGACTGTGTGGTGGGTTTTGGTTGTTTTTTTTTCCTCCTGTGTCTTCAACTAAAAATGAGCAAAGATGCTTTGTGATCAGTGTGCAGTTGTAGTTGTCTTTTTCACCCTCCCCATGGGACTCTGGCTTTGGCAGTGTTTACCAGTGGGAGTTTGTAACAAAGAAAGCGATGGGAGACAAAACCCCCCAAACCTGTGAGTGAATATGATCAGTGCTAAACTGATAGCTGAGCATTATCCCCGGCTGTTGGCTGATGAGCAGCCAGGTGATGCTGGCTGCAGAAACACAGGCGACTGCGTATCTGATACTGCTTGGAGTCTGCTGAGCGATGGATAGATATCCAGCTGGTTTTCATATTTATCAACCAGGTTGAGCTGGTATAAATTTATAAGAATTTAGGATCACAAATTTTGTGGAGTTGAGCTAGATAGGATGAAGAGCGGATTCTGTCACCTAGTTTCCCAAGGCAGATATCTTGTTTTGTGTTGGGGGTTTTTTATTGGTTTGGGGTTTTGCTGGTGGTGGTGGTTTTGTTTGTTGGTTTTTTAACTCGTGGACTTACGGTTTAGGTGTGCGATGTCTGCAAAGATCACTTTTTGTAGGAGCTGCTGTGTCCTGTTTGAGGAGTGCTGGTGTGTGCTCTCGCAGGTTTTGCCCTGTACGGGTTTGTGCGTGTGAGTGTGCCAAGGTGGCGTGCCGTGCCACGGGAATGCCGCGAAGGGGCAGAGGAGGGCATGAGGAAGTTTTGATGAAAATCCTAAGAGGTAGCTGGAAGAAAAATTCACTTCAGCGTCAGGAATGTGAGTAGCAAAGCTGCAGTTCTGTGCTTACAAACTAACCTTGTGTGTTGTGATGGACTGGAACTGTGTACTATCATCCACACTTTCAAAAGGTGAAAATGAGTTGCTGCTTGTGCCTGATGTGATTGATTGACGAGGCTAGTGGTTACAGTGTGTATAAGCACAACTTTCAAATTCTTCAGGATTTGTTATTACACTGGTAAGGTCTAAAAATGCCTTGTGATTATTTTCACTCTTCTGCTGATTTTTCCTGATGTGGATCTTGTTTCCCTAAATTGATAACGGCTTTCTACTTTGCACCTATCCAGCAGGTCCTTGTGTGCTCGGGAGGCAGAGCTGTAGCTGAAAGCAAATCAGATGGTGGAATTGTGATAAAAAAACAGTATTTACAGTCAGTCTGATGAGGGTGAGGTACTAGACTAAAGATTAGCTTTCTGCGGAAAGTGAGAACTACAGCCTCTAACTCTTCTTTTGGATACTTTTTCTCTTCTTTGCTTTTCCCTTTCCATTAACCTTCCCAACAGCAGAAAAATCTGACTTGGGTACTCATTTGACTAGAACTGTATAATAAAGCCCTGAACAAATGTATTTGTCTTTTCTGAAGCTATACCTCAGCACACTGTCTAATCAGAGATGATGTGTTTCTGTGTACTTAAAGTATGGTTTGAGGTTTCTCACTCTAGGGTTTATGCAAAGATTGTCCGCAAGAGCAAGGATGCCCAGGTTGCTTTGTGTTGCTTTCAGCAAGTGAGAAAATAGCTGTGCACACAATGTTTCTCTAACCTTCACAAGCAATTCTGTTTTCAGTGACACTCTTTTTCAGAGTAAGAAGGAATAATCAAGGGATGATCTTGGACCTTATGTTTTCATTGTACAACTTGCCAAGGAGAGCAGTGTGTGTGAGCAGAGGGGGCTTAAGACAGTGAATATCTGTGGCATCTGAGTGAAATTATGAACAATAAAATAACTATGAAAATCAGCTGGAATTTCATAAGCAGCTAAACTATGACCATGTAGGGCACGCTGAACAAAAAGGACATGTCTGAAGTAGAACATGCTAAAATGAGGAATGTCCGTACAGTCTGGCATGAAGCAAGTGCATACTGAATTAGATCACTGCTTTAAGTGTGAATGTTTCCTCTCTTTAGAAACACATATTCATCCTTTGCAACAAGGAACCAAAACAGAATGCTAATATAATAAAAACAAATTTAAAAGCATTTTCAATTAGCATGCTGGTCTATTCCCTTGTGCTTAGAGAATCAATGAGCTCTTTTGTAAGGAACAGAAACATTTCCATAGTTGAATATACATAAGGCCCTGGAAATGCAGAAAGAATAACAACCAGTTGCTTCTGGAAAACTTGCAAATCTTTAAGCATTGTATAAGCCTCAGATGTCTTGTTCTTTGGAGATCATAGGGAGTATTGCAGATAGACTTGTTTCGAAGAATTGAAATAAAGTGAAATACCAGCATGTGCACTTCAAAGATTTGGAACTTCGTCTTTAAACACTGAAATGCTGATCCTAGGGATCTCTGTGTGATTACTTATTTCCAGGTAATCTTAGTGTTCTTCTTTTATAAATTTCAGAATGTACCATGTGACACTGAATTAATTTTCCTATTGTGATTCTTGGGATCCTGTGTGCTTTTGCTAATTCTGAGGTTTCACAGCCTGCTTTCTCTTGTAATCACATCTTCTACAGCCTGGGAGTAGTGAGTGGAATTCCTAAAATAGTGCTGTGCCAGGCCTAATTCATATCAAATTTGGGTTGTAAATATGTGAAACTAGTGCTTTTCTGAAAAGAGAGGGTGGTGAAATAAAGGACTTGTAAACCCCCCTTTTCTGATGGGATGAGAATTAAGATTCTTAGTGGCTTCCCTTACTCCGTGAAGGATGCAAGAGGAAATGTGGGTCTGACTCCTTTGTTATGACTCTTCTCAGCAGAAGTGGGAGAAATGGAGGGGTCGGAGTGAGGGGGAAGGGAAGAGATGTTCAAATTGACTCAGTCCCTATTGCTTTAGCAAACTAACTTACCCCTTCAGCTCTCCAAATTTAAAATTTTGATGTTTTTTAATGTAACTGGTTGCACAAACGGTCTTTCTCTTTAAAGGCTACAGGGAAACTAGTGGGGGAAAAATGCCTGTTCTTTACGGTGTTGCACAAAAACTGGCAAAGATAAATAGGCAAGGCCTATCTCGATGCAAAAAGGCTGTCTTGTTAATAGGGTAGTCACTAGCTCACTAGAAAAGTGTTACGACTAATGAGAGAATAATTAGAGCCTAGGAGGAAAAGGACCCGCAAGCTCTCTACAGCCCACCACGTGTAGTTTCCATTGCTTCAGAAACGGCTTGTTGTTTCTCATCCCTAAGGCCCCTTAAGGCAGCGCTCCAGAAAACAGCCCTCCAGTGTAAATAGGTAACGCGCCAGTAGGAAGGCTCAGAAATCTGCAGTTATTCATAATCTTTTGTTCTGGTGTTGGTGAGGCAATGCCAGCAGCGAGGCCCTGTGGAGGCCTGCTGACTTTCTTAATCCATGTTTACCATAATGATGTACATTTGGCCACAGTCAAGAAAGTTATTAAGAACAGAGTTGTTCTTTCATTGCCCCCTGCTATTGTCTGAGGGAACCTTAATCTCCCGGTACATTGTGTCCTCTTGACACCACATCAGGAAATCTGTTGTCACTTGCTTCTAAGACATGAATGAGACTTAAAGAAACTTAGTGACTCATCAAAGTTGAACACAAGGCAACTTATTGGTAGAGCAAGAATTGAATAAAGGCCTGCTAGGCTAATGCCCCAGCTTCAGGGTGTCTATTTATCGCTTAACAACAGTTAGTGATTGTTTAAAGCCCATGGTGGTAGGAGGTTGTGCAACTTAGGTGGCTTTAAGCTTAGGGGTTCCGTGATGAACCAAATCTGGCAGTGGTTTGCAGCTGCTTGTGCTGCCCATCATTGATCTGTACCATGGTGGCCCAAATAATCTCTTAACTAGTATTAACTAGAAATATTAGCCTCTGCTTTCTAGTTTCTTTCATTTTCTTTGATTATCCCGTAAAAGTGAGGAGAAAGGTAAAGGAAAAACATGAAGCTCGTTTATTCGTGTTCTGCTGAGCTGTGAGATGTAGCCTTGTTTCCTATTCTGTCCCCAGTATGAAAAGTGTCTCTTTGTAACATGAAAACCTGATTTGTGGTGATGTGGTGGCTGTGTTTGCACATACAGCGATGCAAACATGCTGTTGTTCTTGACAGCAGGAATAAGTCTTTGCAGTGAAAAATACTTGGGGCTGGATTTGTCAATATTTTATGCAAGTCAGATAGCTTGATCTTTTCTTCAAACTGCCTTGACCGATCTAAGATGTGCCAGCTTCAGCATGGAGTGGCTTTAGGTCAGTCTAGCATTTATCTAGGTTTAAAGAAACATATGGTTCTTTATATTATTAATTGTGGCTTCATCTCTTGCCTTCTAACAGAATAAGAATTCAGGAAGAAATGTGCAAAAACATCATATGGGCGGCTTTGTACTAAAGAAAGCTCAGGATGGTATTACATCATTTCTGTGAACTAGTTTTATCCTGTAGATTGTTTTTTCTTCTTTCTCCTTTAATTTACCATGTTTGGACCCTGGTCAATAGTCTGAGGATACATCTGGTGTTGATCACTCTTTAGAGGCATTTAACTTGCATTTATATAATGTTGTGTTTGTGCAGTGAGGAGTGACTAACTTCTGTCTTATTTGGACTTAAAAGGATGTCATCTAGAATTCAGTTGATAAAATTGTTACTTACTTTATACCAAAGTGTCTAGTAGCTTTATATGAGATCAAAAAGCTTAAGTTTCAGGTATCTACTGCTTTTAAGCTGCTGTATTAAGAATTTCTACGTAATGGATCTAATTTATTTGTGAACAGGGTCATAGGCACAGACTTTGGCACTAGAAATGCTAATGACTGCCTCAAGCAGTCCTGTAGGCTTCAGCTGGACAACGTCAAGGTGTGCAGCTCTTGCAAAAATTTGTGTGCGTGACACGCGTGCAAACTTAGGAGCAGCAATTGCAGGCGTTGGTGTTGTGAATAAATTACTTAATCTTTCAGGCCTTGTTATTGGAGCTTTCTTGCAAATGAGGATGCTGAGTATCATGATACCACTGATCTGTGGTACCTGGTTCTCACTGAAGCAATATCCTGATGCTGGAAGCTGAATGGGAAGGGAGAAGTGTCACAAGGATGTAATTAGGGAGAAACGTTGCAAGGTGTTTGTTGTAAACAGATGGAGTGCATCATGGCACCGTGACGGATGAAGACAGGGTTTGTGGCTGCTGGTGGTGTTAGATAACAGTCTGTCCACCCCATATATAAGGGGTATTGGAGTGGGCAATTTTTTTCAAGTCCTATAAACGTACTGAAGCTAAACTGAAGCTACTTAAGTCCCAGAACTTCCCCCAAACAATAATTACACAACACAGTCAAAATAGATGTAGAGCTACTAGATCCCTGGATAAATTTTGATGAGCTTCACTTATTTTATAAATCCAAGTTTTAAGCAAAAGTATTTTATTAATGTTAGAAAGTAGACTAACGCACATTGACCTTACTATTTAGCTCTTTTTGCTGTCATTGGAGAGGCCCATAAACTGTTTAGCTGACCAAGTGGGATTTTTGGTAACACCCTCTTGTGTAACTGGTCTTTCTCCCTGGTCTTCTCCGCTGAGCTGGTTTGGTCAGCGGTGTAAGAGGGTGACCTGTGCAAACAGTCAGTGCCTCTTCACAGTAGCCTAACCAGCCAAAAGGTGGAAATGCTAGTGAATGGATAGGCTGAGGCTCCCTTTCATCAGCCCAGAATTGGAGTTTGAATTCGAATTTTTGTTCAATTTGACCTATTCTGAAATGCTGTTTCTGTGAACTTTGATATTTAAATTTGCGATACTTTATTTATGAGGGAATAATTGTTCCTTAAAAGATATTTACTAAAAGTAAAACCAAATGGAAATGCAAGCTGCTGCTGCTTCAAAATAGTTCTTGGAATTTTTTTTCATGTAGAGGAGTAGGAAGGGCATGGGTTTTGGTGGCAGTTTTTCCTCCCACAGAGGAAAACAAAACAAAAAAGCCAAGAAGGAATGGGGGAGTTAAAGCAAATAAAACTTGATGAGACTTAGAAGAACCCTTACTGCTTTAGCTAGCTATGTGAAAAGTGTATTTCATTAGACTGTCCATACTGCTATTTTCCAGACACTATGTCAAAGGGAATCACTGATGGACAATGCAATGGAAAGAAATAATGTTTCCTTTTTCTCCTTTTCCCACCCCTTCCCCCAGCAATCCTTTGCATCCATGTGTTACAATTTGTTCATGTGTTTTTAAAATAACTGACTGCTTTGTAGTTCTAATATGTACCTTTCTTTTAATTTTAGGTTCTGTCTTCTTTTTGCTGACTCAAACCACAGATTCCAAGGAAAGGAGGGGGAACTGAAATAAAATACTCAAGTGCCAGAGGAAAAGCCAGACTAGCCAATGAAAACTTCTGCTACTAAACTGTAGACTGCTCTCACTTACACATAGTGGGGGAAAAAAATTGCTGTAAATTCAAAGTTTATAAAATGACTTTTGCAGACTTTGCTCACTGAACTTCACATAGGCTAAAACCCTTAAACTAGGGTTGAATTAGGAAATGGAAATATGACTCCTCGGTGGTGTCTTCCATCTTCCTCCTCTTCTGCAGGGTTTTTTGTTTCGGGTAGGAAATCCTGAACAAATTGTATGGCGTCAACCAAACTTACAGTTGATGGTTATGGATGACATTGGAACTTCAGATTTGTCTCTCTGCAATGACACCTGATTAAGGCAAAGGCTGAAAACTGCTCATCGGCTACTTTATCAAAACTTGTAGTAACTATTACAATCATGCTTTCTCTCTCATTCTAAAATTTGAACTCTGTGGTGATGTTCCCTGGAAGGCAGGAGCAGATAAGTCATCTTTTTGGATTGGAAACAGAAATAATATGAGAATGCCCAGAAGAAGCTTAGTAATTCAAGCCAGGACTCGTTGGCTATTAGTGGGCCTTGCTTTACTATTCAGTTTAGTCTTGCTCATGTATTTGCTCGAGTGTGCTCCACAAACAGATGGTAATGGATCTCTACCTGGTGTCGTAGGTGAAAACATGGGTAAAGAATACTATCAAGCTCTCTTGCAGGAACAAGAAGAGCACTATCAAAACCGAGCTACCAGTCTGAAACGTCAGATTGCCCAGTTAAAGCAAGAGCTTCAGGAAATGAGTGATAAATTGAAATCCCTGCAGGAAAGAAAGAGCCCCAAGGTCAATGGTATGACCTACCAGAGCACCAAAGAACAAGCATCCAATGATCTCCTAGAGTTTCTTCATTCCCAGATTGACAAAGCTGAGGTGAGCATGGGGGCCAAACTACCTAGTGAATATGGCGTCATTCCTTTTGAAAGCTTTACATCCATGAAAGTGTTCCAGTTGGAGATGGGGCTCACTCGGCATCCAGAAGAGAAACCTGTTAGAAAGGATAAACGAGATGAATTGGTGGAAGTTATTGAGGCTGGCTTGGAAGTCATCAATAATCCAGATGAAGAAGATGGACAAGATGAAGATGATGGAATAGGAGAGAGGCAGCTGTATAGTGAAAATGATTTCATAGAAGGTATGTTTATTACATGCTTTCCAGCCCATTAACAGAATGTCACAACAGACGTTTAATGGTGTTTGTATTTTCAGGGGGTTTATCGATTTGCATGTAGTGTTGAACAGTAATTACACAGTAAGAACTTTTATTTCTAATTACAAGAATATTACTGCTTGATTATCTTGTGTTTTGAGTAGGGAGCAAGAAATCCGTTTCAGAAGAAGGACTTACCACAAGAAGTGTACAGGGGAAGTTGTAACCGCTTAAAGTACTGAGGCATTCATAATTGGTCGTAGCTGAAGTCAGTGTGACACAGTTGCTTATGGTACAAAACAACTGAAAGACTTCCAGTGAAACTGATGGCAGTGGGAGGGGAAAATTTGATTCATCTCTCTTGTTCCAGCGTAGTTAAGCAATTCAGCATGAAGCTACAGGGTTTTTCTTCGCTCGTCTCTGTGGTACTTCTAGTTAATATTCAGGCTTTTGACCCGCGCAGGGCTGCTTTACTCATGTTGGAGGGAGAGTTCTAACGTGGTCTGGTTATGTCAGGCTGAAGAGCTTGATGTCCTGAATAGAGCCTTCATGGTACACTAGTTATGGGGTTTGCTGAGCTGTGCAACCTTGAACTGTTCTCTTGTTCTCTAGTCAATTCTCTTTCAGTGCTTGTAAATTTAAATACGAAACACATTATTATAAAACCAAATATGGCCATGAAGTTTTCAACATTTAGTGACACACTTAAAAGACGTGTTAGTGATAATTCCTGTAGAATTTGGCTTTCAAGGTGCAGTGTAATGCTGATGGAGATAAGTATTATCAAAAACTGCCCTAGTACCTCTTTTTTATATTTACAGTATTTAATACCGTTCATGCTGCCATAAAAAAAAAAACACCACTAAGTTGGACCATGTTATAAGAGCATTACTGTAAAAGGGATTCTGGATCTCAGCAGTACTGATGTCTACACTATTAAAGCAAACACATGCTGGAGAAAGGTACCGTTGGCCTCAAAATAATCAGTTCTTTCAGTCCAAGATGATGTAATCGGTCTGTAGCGCAAAAATGTCTCTGCTTTTAACAGCTACTGTGTTTAAAGTTTAATGCAAGTACTTTTCTTCGTTCCAGAACGTGGGGCAGGGTGTAGAATCCACTCAACCGTCTCAGTATAACACAGCCAGCGCAGTGTTAGGCTCTTAGTACAGTTTTCACTTAAAACCATTATTTTGTCTGGAAGTAGTCATTCTTGCTGTCTTTTAATTTTTTTCTTTTTGTATTGAGTGTGCAGCTGCTTTTCCTTCACTGTTTTAAATACTGCTTATAGTCTACTAGATATTTTTTACCAGCACTGAATAGTTATTAATTTTTCTTCGTGTACTGCCTTTAATGACTGCAGGCCTCCAAGAAAACAAGATGTAGGACCTTAGGACCGTACTTAACCTCTGTTTACACCAGTATATTGGTAACTGGGTTTGGAAGTGGAACTAGTTTCCTTTTGTTGTAAAGGCAAGTTTCTTAAAGCCCAGGTTACAGGAACTGTAGAAAAAAATGCTCAGCACTTAAAATAAGGTATTTTTATGCTGTAGTTCCTATGGGCGTGTTAGCAGCTAGCTGTGGTGATGGAAAGCAATGTCTTGTTTCATACAGAAGTTGTGGGTTGTGTGGCTATTCTGTGTTTATGTGTATGTGAGAATAGTACTGGCTAATTTAGACACTGGGCCAGGAAAAAAAGCTGCTTCTGAATAATAGTACCTTTTTTTTTTCTTCTATTGCTTCAAAAATTAAAGATGAGAAACAGAATCAGCTGGTAGTGGTACCACCTGCAGGTCCCTCGCCCTGCAGCCCTGTGATGGGGTGTAGCGGTACCTCGGTTGTCACCTTGTGCATCATTCTTGTTTGATGGAATTGTGGTTAAAAAGTTGTTGTTTTTCCACATAGAAAATACTTAAGCTACCATAAGCTGGTGGGTTGATGTTTCATAGCAGGCTTGGTGTATCCACTGAGTCGCAAGAGTTCCTGTAACTGTCCTAAGAGCACAACTAAATTGTTGCTGGACTGGCGTTGCTTGTTTAGAGAAACAGTTTAAGTCATCTTGAGTTAAAACAAATAGTTTGTCACAATTTGAAACAAGGCTGAAAAACTTGGCGTGTAGATTACTGGAGGGAGGCAATAGACAAAACTGATTCTGCATTAGTTAAAACTACAGTATTTTATGCTTAATATAGATGAACTGATTTTCCTGACTTGCAGGGTTTTTTTCTCAAAAGGTAACCCGTATCTGTCTACAAAAACTTATCCATGGAACTGTGACACAAGTACAAGCTAAAATAGAAACAGGCGTTTTTATTCTAGAAGCTTCCTACCTTATAGGTTAACTTTTCATGCAGATAAATGTTTGTTTCTGGAAATTAATTCAGCTTTTTTTCCTAGGCTTGTTAAAGGCTAGACTAAACCTTGAGCTATGTAATCTTTTGTGGTATGTACTTTAGTTGTATTGGTAAATCTTTAGAGAATTAGGTAGCTGTTTAAATAAGTGCAGAATCTTGTCTTTTATAGACAATTTTACCTGACGGTATCTCTTCATCACCACTGAATGCCTGAAGTTCTTCCCAAGCATTTTCCCTACATGTCTTCGCCCGCTCAGTGATTATCACTGTCTTGATTTGTAACAGCACCAAGAATTTTTTTCTTACATGGTAGTCTGAATCAACTGATTTTTTTATTAGACTCTAATTACTACCGCGTGGGCCAAAAAACCTCAAAATACCTGCTGATGGATGGTAACTTTATTGTTGCTGCTGGTTTTTTGCCCTCTGCCCTTGATTTAACTGTTCATGCAGTTCTTTGCTGCATGCTCGGCCTCTGTGGTCTCTACATGAAGGTATTCTGCCTTCTGCCAGCGGTGCCACCATGATAGGGAGCAACCTGTTCAGGTGTTATCCAAACTGATGGATCTTTTTTCAGTGTCACAAAACAAAGTAATGACCCAAATGTGTTTTGGAGTTGCGATTAGATGGCGTTGGTACAACCACATCATGGCTATTGGCAGGCTTTGAGCAATAACACCAAATCTTAAAAAAAAAAAAAA